>OZ024918.1:469952-588448 GCA_964017125.1 Flabesymbios commensalis
AATAACTTTTAAAAATATTCAATCAAATTTCACACTAATTTCATTAATAACTTTTGAAGTACTTAATCAAACTTCGTCAAATTAACAGGGAAGTTGCCGTAATAACAGCCGATGGTGCCTGCAAATTTAAATGGAAAACGGTTGAGAGTTGAAGTCTGAATTCACGTCGAAATGAATAACTTTTAAAAATATTCAATCAAATTTCACACTAATCTCATAATTAACTTTTGAAGTGCTAAATCAAACTTCGCAAAATTTACAGGGAAGTTGCCGTAATACCAGCCGATGGTGCCTGCAAAATTACACGGAAAACGGTTGAGAATTGACGTCTGAATTCACGTCAAAATGAATAACTTTTAAAAATATTCAATCAAATTTAACACTGATCTTATTAATAACTTTTGAAGTACTCTATCAAACTTCGTCAAATTTATAGGGAAGTTGCCGTAATACCAGCCGATGGTGCCTGCAAAATTACATGGAAAACGGTTGAGAATTGACGTCTGAATTGACGTCGAAATGAATAACTTTTACAAATATTCAATCAAATTTCACACTGATCTCTTTGATAACTTTTGAAGTACTAAATCAAACTTCGCCAAATTTACAGGGAAGTTGCCATAATACCACCTGATGATGCCTGCAAAATTAAAATGAAAACGGTTGAGAATTGACGTCTGAATTGACGTCGAAATGAATATCTTTTACAAATATTCAATCAAATTTCACACTAATCTCATTAATAACTTTTGAAGTACTTAATCAAACTTCGCCAAATTTACAGGGAAGTTGCCGTAATACCAGCCGATGATGCCTGCAAAATTACAATGAAAACGGTTAAGAATTGACGTCTGAATTTACGTCGAAATGAATAACTTTAAAAATATTCAATCAAATTTCACACTAATCTCATTAATAACTTTTGAAATACTTAATCAAACTTCGTCAAATTAACAGGGAAGTTGCCGTAATACCAGCCGATGATGCCTGCAAAATTACATGGAAAACGGTTGAGAATTGACGTCTGAATTTACGTCGAAATGAATAACTTTTAAAAATATTCAATCAAATTTCACAGTAATCTCATTAATAACTTTTGAAGTACTAAATCAAACTTCGCCAAATTTACAGCGAAGTTGCCGTAATACAGCCGATGGTGACTGCGAATTTACATGGAAAACGGTTGAGAATTGACGTCTGAATTTACGTCGAAATGAATAACTTTTAAAAATATTCAATCAAATTTAACACTGATCTCATTAATAACTTTTGAAGTACTCAATCAAACTTCGTCAAATTAACAGGGAAGTTGCCGTAATACCAGCCGATGGTGCCTGCAAAATTACAATGAAAACGGTTGAGAATTGACGTCTGAATTTACGTCGAAATGAATAACTTTTAACAATATTCAATCAAATTTCACACTAATCTCATTAATAACTTTTGAAGTACTTAATCAAACTTCGCCAAATTTACAGGGAAGTTGCCGTAATACCAGCCGATGATGCCTGCAAAATTACAATGAAAACGGTTGAGAATTGACGTCTGAATTTACGTCGAAATGAATAACTTTAAAAATATTCAATCAAATTTCACACTAATCTCATTAATAACTTTTGAAATACTTAATCAAACTTCGTCAAATTAACAGGGAAGTTGCCGTAATACCAGTTGATGATGCCTGCAAAACTACATGGAAAACGGTTGAGAATTGACGTCTGAATTGACGTCGAAATGAATAACCTTTAAAAATATTCAATCAAATTTCACAGTAATCTCATTAATAACTTTTGAAGTACTAAATCAAACTTCGCCAAATTTACAGCGAAGTTGCCGTAATACCAGCCGATGGTGACTGCGAATTTACATGGAAAACGGTTGAGAATTGACGTCTGAATTCACGTCGAAATGAATAACTTTTAAAAATATTCAATCAAATTTAACACTGATCTTATTAATAACTTTTGAAGTACTCTATCAAACTTCGTCAAATTTATAGGGAAGTTGCCGTAATACCAGCCGATGGTGCCTGCAAAATTACATGGAAAACGGTTGAGAATTGACGTCTGAATTGACGTCGAAATGAATAACTTTTACAAATATTCAATCAAATTTCACACTGATCTCTTTGATAACTTTTGAAGTACTAAATCAAACTTCGCCAAATTTACAGGGAAGTTGCCGTAATACCAGCTGATGATGCCTGCAAAATTATATGGAAAACGGTTGAGAATTGACGTCTGAATTCATGTCGAAATGAATAACTTTTAAATATATTCAATCAAATTTCACACTAATCTCATTAATAACTTTTGAAGTACTTAATCAAACTTCGTCAAATTAACAGGGAAGTTGCCGTAATACCAGCCGATGGTGCCTGCAAATATAAGTGGAAAACGGTTGAGAATTGAAGTCTGAATTCACGTCGAAATGAATAACTTTTAAAAATATTCAATCAAATTTCAAAATAATCTCATTATCAACTTTTGACGTACTTTATCAAACTGCGCCAGATTTTCAGGGAAGTTGCCGTAAAACCAGCCGATGACGCCTGCAAAATGCCATGGAAAACGGTTGTGAATTGACGTCTGAATTGACGTCGAAATGAATAACTTTTACAAATATTCAATCAAATTTCACACTGATCTCATAATTAACTTTTGAAGTGCTAAATCAAACTTTGCAAAATTTACAGGGAAGCTGCCGTAATACCAGCCGATGGTGCCTGCAAAATTACATGGAAAACGGTTGAGAATTGACGTCTGAATTCACGTCGAAATGAATAACTTTTAAAAATATTCAATCAAATTTAACACTGATCTCATTAATAACTTTTGAAGTACTAAATCAAACTTCGCCAAATCTATAGGGAAGTTGCCGTAATACAAGCCGATGGTGCCTGCAAAATTACATGGAAAACGGTTGAGAATTGACGTCTGAATTGACGTCGAAATGAATATCTTTTACAAATATTCAATCAAATTTCAAACTGATCTCATTAATAATTTTGAAGTACTAAATCAAACTTCGCCAAATTTACCGGGAAGTTGCCGTAATACCAGCCGATGATGCCTGCAAAATTAAAATGAAAACGGTTGAGAATTGACGTCTGAATTGACGTCGAAATGAATAACTTTTACAAATATTCAATCATATTTCACACTGATCTCATTGATAACTTTTGAAGTACTAAATCAAACTTCGCCAAATTTACAGGGAAGTTGCCGTAATAACAGCCGATGGTGCCTGCAAAATTATATGGAAAACGGTTTAGAATTGACGTCTGAATTCATGTCGAAATGAATAACTTTTAAAAATATTCAATCAAATTTCACACTAATCTCATTAATAACTTTTGAAGTACCTAATCAAACTTCGTCAAATTAACAGGAAAGTTGCCGTAATACCAGCCGATGGTGCCTGCAAATTTAAATGGAAAATGGTTGAGAATTGAAGTCTGAATTCACGTCGAAATGAATATCTTTTACAAATATTCAATCAAATTTCAAACTGATCTCATTAATAACTTTTGAAGTACTAAATCAAACTTCGCTAAATTTACAGGGAAGTTGCCGTAATACCAGCCGATGATGCCTGCCAAATTACAATGAAAACTGTTGAGAATTGACGTCTCAATTTACGTCGAAATGAATAACTTTTAAAAATATTCAATCAAATTTCACACTAATCTCATTAATAACTTTTGAAGTACTTAATCAAACTTCGTCAAATTAACAGGGCAGTTGCCGTAATACCAGCCGATGATGCCTGCAAAATTACATGGAAAACGGTTGAGAATTGACGTCTGAATTTACTTCGAAATGAATAACTTTTAAAAATATTCAATCAAATTTCACAGTAATCTCATTAATAACTTTTAAAGTACTTAATCAAACTTCGTCAAATTAACAGGGAAGTTGCCGTAATACCAGACGATGTTGACTGCAAATTTACATGGAAAACGGTTGAGAATTGACGTCTGAATTCACATCGAAATGAATAACTTTTAAAAATATTCAATCAAATTTCACACTAATCTCAATAATAACTTTTGAAGTACTAAATCAAACTTCGCCAAATTTACAGCGAAGTTGCCGTAATACCAGCCGATGGTGACTGCGAGTTTACATGGAAAACGGTTGAGAATTGACGTCTGAATTCACGTCGAAATGAATAACTTTTAAAAATATTCAATCAAATTTCACACTAATCTCATTAATAACTTTTGAAGTACTCAATCAAACTTCGTCAAATTAACAGGGCAGTTGCCGTAATACCAGCCGATGGTGCCTGCAAACTTGCATGGAAAACGGTTGAGAATTGACGTTTTAATTCACGTCTAAATAAATAACTTTAAAAATATTCAATCCAATTTCACTCTAATCTCATTATTAACTTTTGAAGTACTTAATCAAACTTCGTCAAAGTAACAGGGAAGTTGCCGTAATACCAGCCGATGATGCCTGCAAATTTAAATGGAAAACGGTTGAGAATTGAAGTCTGAATTCACGTCGAAATGAATAACTTTTAAAAATATTCAATCTATTTTCACACTAATCGCATTATTAACTTTTGGCGTACTTAATCAAACTGCGCCAGATTTTCAGGGAAGTTGCTGTAGTACCAGCCGATGACGCCTGCAAAATGCCATGGAAAACGGTTGTGAATTGACGTCTGAATTGACGTCGAAATGAATAACTTTTACAAATATTCAATCAAATTTCACACTGATCTCATAATTAACTTTTGAAGTGCTCAATCAAACTTCGCCAAATTTACAGGGAAGTTGCCGTAATACCAGCCGATGGTGCCTGCAAAATTACATGGAAAACGGTTGAGAATTAACGTCTGAATTGACGTCGAAATGAATATCTTTTACAAATATTCAATCAAATTTCAAACTGATCTCATTAATAACTTTTGAAGTACTAAATCAAACTTCGCCAAATTTACCGGGAAGTTGCCGTAATACCAGCCGATGATGCCTGCAAAATTAAAATGAAAACGGTTGAGAATTGACGTCTGAATTTACGTCGAAATGAATAACTTTTAAAAATATTTAATCAAATTTCACACTAATCTCATTAATAACTTTTGAAGTACTTAATCAAACTTCGTCAAATTAACAGGGAAGTTGCCGTAATACCAGCCGATGGTGCCTGCAAAATTATATGGAAAACGATTGAGAATTGACGTCTGAATTCATGTCGAAATGAATAACTTTTAAAAATATTCAATCAAATTTCACAGTAATCTCATTAATAACTTTTGAAGTACCTAATCAAACTTCGTCAAATTAACAGGGAAGTTGCCGTAATACCAGCCGATGGTGCCTGCAAATTTAAATGGAATATGGTTGAGAATTGAAGTCTGAATTCACGTCGAAATGAATATCTTTTACAAATATTCAATCAAATTTCAAACTGATCTCATTAATAACTTTTGAAGTACTAAATCAAACTTCGCTAAATTTACAGGGAAGTTGCCGTAATACCAGCCGATGATGCCTGCCAAATTACAATGAAAACTGTTGAGAATTGACGTCTCAATTTACGTCGAAATGAATAACTTTTAAAAATATTCAATCAAATTTCACACTAATCTCATTAATAACTTTTGAAGTACTTAATCAAACTTCGTCAAATTAACAGGGCAGTTGCCGTAATACCAGCCGATGATGCCTGCAAAATTACATGGAAAACGGTTGAGAATTGACGTCTGAATTTACTTCGAAATGAATAACTTTTAAAAATATTCAATCAAATTTCACAGTAATCTCATTAATAACTTTTAAAGTACCTAATCAAACTTCGTCAAATTAACAGGGAAGTTGCCGTAATACCAGACGATGTTGACTGCAAATTTACATGGAAAACGGTTGAGAATTGACGTCTGAATTCACATCGAAATGAATAACTTTTAAAAATATTCAATCAAATTTCACACTAATCTCAATAATAACTTTTGAAGTACTAAATCAAACTTCGCCAAATTTACAGCGAAGTTGCCGTAATACCAGCCGATGGTGACTGCGAGTTTACATGGAAAACGGTTGAGAATTGACGTCTGAATTCACGTCGAAATGAATAACTTTTAAAAATATTCAATCAAATTTCACACTAATCTCATTAATAACTTTTGAAGTACTCAATCAAACTTCGTCAAATTAACAGGGCAGTTGCCGTAATACCAGCCGATGGTGCCTGCAAACTTGCATGGAAAACGGTTGAGAATTGACGTTTTAATTCACGTCTAAATAAATAACTTTAAAAATATTCAATCCAATTTCACTCTAATCTCATTAATAACTTTTGAAGTACTTAATCAAACTTCGTCAAAGTAACAGGGAAGTTGCCGTAATACCAGCCGATGATGCCTGCAAATTTAAATGGAAAACGGTTGAGAATTGAAGTCTGAATTCACGTCGAAATGAATAACTTTTAAAAATATTCAATCAAATTTCACACTAATCGCATTATTAACTTTTGGCGTACTTAATCAAACTGCGCCAGATTTTCAGGGAAGTTGCTGTAGTACCAGCCGATGACGCCTGCAAAATGCCATGGAAAACGGTTGTGAATCGACGTCTGAATTGACGTCGAAATGAATAACTTTTACAAATATTCAATCAAATTTCACACTGATCTCATAATTAACTTTTGAAGTGCTCAATCAAACTTCGCCAAATTTACAGGGAAGTTGCCGTAATACCAGCCGATGGTGCCTGCAAAATTACATGGAAAACGGTTGAGAATTAACGTCTGAATTGACGTCGAAATGAATATCTTTTACAAATATTCAATCAAATTTCAAACTGATCTCATTAATAACTTTTGAAGTACTAAATCAAACTTCGCCAAATTTACCGGGAAGTTGCCCTAATACCAGCCGATGATGCCTGCAAAATTAAAATGAAAACGGTTGAGAATTGACGTCTGAATTTACGTCGAAATGAATAACTTTTAAAAATATTCAATCAAATTTCACACTAATCTCATTAATAACTTTTGAAGTACTTAATCAAACTTCGTCAAATTAACAGGGAAGTTGCCGTAGTACCAGCCGATGGTGCCTGCAAAATTACATGGAAAACGGTTGAGAATTGACGTCTGAATTGACGTCGAAATGTATAACTTTTAAAAATATTCAATCAAATTTCACAGTAATCTCATTAATAACTTTTAAAGTACTTAATCAAACTTCGTCAAATTAACAGGGAAGTTGCCGTAATACCAGACGATGTTGACTGCAAATTTACATAGAAAACGGTTGAGAATTGACGTCTGAATTCACATCGAAATGAATAACTTTTAAAAATATTCAATCAAATTTCACAGTAATCTCATTAATAACTTTTAAAGTACTTAATCAAACTTCGTCAAATTAACAGGGAAGTTGCCGTAATACCAGACGATGTTGACTGCAAATTTACATGTAAAACGGTTGAGAATTGACGTCTGAATTCACATCGAAATGAATAACTTTTAAAAATATTCAATCAAATTTCACACTAATCTCAATAATAGCTTTTGAAGTACTAAATCAAACTTCGCCAAATTTACAGCGAAGTTGCCGTAATACCAGACGATGTTGACTGCAAATTTACATGGAAAACGGCTGAGAATTGACGTCTGAATTCACATCGAAATGAATAACTTTTAAAAATATTCAATCAAATTTCACACTAATCTCAATAATAACTTTTGAAGTACTAAATCAAACTTCGCCAAATTTACAGCGAAGTTGCCGAAATACCAGCCGATGGTGACTGCGAATTTACATGGAAAACGGTTGAGAATTGACGTCTGAATTCACGTCGAAATGAATAACTTTTAAAAATATTCAATCAAATTTCACACTAATCTCATTAATCATTTTTGAAGTACTCAATCAAACTTCGTCAAATTAACAGGGCAGTTGCCGTAATACCAGCCGATGGTGCCTGCAAACTTGCATGGAAAACGGTTGAGAATTGACGTCTTAATTCACGTCTAAATAAATAACTTTAAAAATATTCAATCCAATTTCACTCTAATCTCATTAATAACTTTTGAAGTACTTAATCAAACTTCGTCAAATTAACAGGGAAGTTGCCGTAATACCAGCCGATGATGCCTGCAAATTTAAATGGAAAACGGTTGAGAATTGAAGTCTGAATTCACGTCGAAATGAATAACTTTTAAAAATATTCAATCAAATTTCACACTAATCTCATTATTAACTTTTGACGTACTTAATCAAACTGCGCCAGATTTTCAGGGAAGTTGCCGTAATAACAGCCGATGGTGCCTGCAAAATTATAAGGAAAACGGTTTAGAATTGACGTCTGAATTCATGTCGAAATGAATAACTTTTAAAAATATTCAATCAAATTTCACACTAATCTCATTATTAACTTTTGAATTACTTAATCAAACTTCGTCAAATTAACAGGGAAGTTGCCGTAATACCAGCCGATGGTGCCTGCAAATTTAAATGGAAAATGGTTGAGAATTGAAGTCTGAATTCACGTCGAAATGAATAACTTTTAAAAATATTCAATCAAATTTCACACTAATCTCATTATTAACTTTTGACGTACTTAAACAAACTTCGCCAAATTTACAGGGAAGTTGCCGTAATACCAGCCGATGGTGCCTGCAAAATTACATGGAAAACGGTTGAGAATTGACGTCTGAGTTCACGTCAAAATGAATAACTTTTAAAAATATTCAATCAAATTTAACACTGATCTCATTAATAACTTTTGAAGTACTCAATCAAACTTCGTCAAATCTACAGGGAAGTTGCCGTAATACCAGCCGATGATGCCTGCAAAATTACAATGAAAACGGTTGAGAATTGACATCTGAATTGACGTCGAAATGAATAACTTTTACAAATATTCAATCAAATTTCACACTGATCTCATAATTAACTTTTGAAGTGCTCAATCAAACTTCGCCAAATTTACAGGGAAGTTGCCGTAATACCAGCCGATGGTGCCTGCAAAATTACATGGAAAACGGTTGAGAATTAACGTCTGAATTGACGTCGAAATGAATATCTTTTACAAATATTCAATCAAATTTCAAACTGATCTCATTAATAACTTTTGAAGTACTAAATCAAACTTCGCCAAATTTACCGGGAAGTTGCCGTAATACCAGCCGATGATGCCTGCAAAATTAAAATGAAAACGGTTGAGAATTGACGTCTGAATTTACGTCGAAATGAATAACTTTTAAAAATATTCAATCAAATTTCACACTAATCTCATTAATAACTTTTGAAGTACTTAATCAAACTTCGTCAAATTAACAGGGAAGTTGCCGTAGTACCAGCCGATGGTGCCTGCAAAATTACATGGAAAACGGTTGAGAATTGACGTCTGAATTGACGTCGAAATGTATAACTTTTAAAAATATTCAATCAAATTTCACAGTAATCTCATTAATAACTTTTAAAGTACTTAATCAAACTTCGTCAAATTAACAGGGAAGTTGCCGTAATACCAGACGATGTTGACTGCAAATTTACATAGAAAACGGTTGAGAATTGACGTCTGAATTCACATCGAAATGAATAACTTTTAAAAATATTCAATCAAATTTCACAGTAATCTCATTAATAACTTTTAAAGTACTTAATCAAACTTCGTCAAATTAACAGGGAAGTTGCCGTAATACCAGACGATGTTGACTGCAAATTTACATGTAAAACGGTTGAGAATTGACGTCTGAATTCACATCGAAATGAATAACTTTTAAAAATATTCAATCAAATTTCACACTAATCTCAATAATAGCTTTTGAAGTACTAAATCAAACTTCGCCAAATTTACAGCGAAGTTGCCGTAATACCAGACGATGTTGACTGCAAATTTACATGGAAAACGGCTGAGAATTGACGTCTGAATTCACATCGAAATGAATAACTTTTAAAAATATTCAATCAAATTTCACACTAATCTCAATAATAACTTTTGAAGTACTAAATCAAACTTCGCCAAATTTACAGCGAAGTTGCCGAAATACCAGCCGATGGTGACTGCGAATTTACATGGAAAACGGTTGAGAATTGACGTCTGAATTCACGTCGAAATGAATAACTTTTAAAAATATTCAATCAAATTTCACACTAATCTCATTAATCATTTTTGAAGTACTCAATCAAACTTCGTCAAATTAACAGGGCAGTTGCCGTAATACCAGCCGATGGTGCCTGCAAACTTGCATGGAAAACGGTTGAGAATTGACGTCTTAATTCACGTCTAAATAAATAACTTTAAAAATATTCAATCCAATTTCACTCTAATCTCATTAATAACTTTTGAAGTACTTAATCAAACTTCGTCAAATTAACAGGGAAGTTGCCGTAATACCAGCCGATGATGCCTGCAAATTTAAATGGAAAACGGTTGAGAATTGAAGTCTGAATTCACGTCGAAATGAATAACTTTTAAAAATATTCAATCAAATTTCACACTAATCTCATTATTAACTTTTGACGTACTTAATCAAACTGCGCCAGATTTTCAGGGAAGTTGCCGTAATAACAGCCGATGGTGCCTGCAAAATTATAAGGAAAACGGTTTAGAATTGACGTCTGAATTCATGTCGAAATGAATAACTTTTAAAAATATTCAATCAAATTTCACACTAATCTCATTATTAACTTTTGAATTACTTAATCAAACTTCGTCAAATTAACAGGGAAGTTGCCGTAATACCAGCCGATGGTGCCTGCAAATTTAAATGGAAAATGGTTGAGAATTGAAGTCTGAATTCACGTCGAAATGAATAACTTTTAAAAATATTCAATCAAATTTCACACTAATCTCATTATTAACTTTTGACGTACTTAATCAAACTTCGCCAAATTTACAGGGAAGTTGCCGTAATACCAGCCGATGGTGCCTGCAAAATTACATGGAAAACGGTTGAGAATTGACGTCTGAGTTCACGTCAAAATGAATAACTTTTAAAAATATTCAATCAAATTTAACACTGATCTCATTAATAACTTTTGAAGTACTCAATCAAACTTCGTCAAATCTACAGGGAAGTTGCCGTAATACCAGCCGATGATGCCTGCAAAATTACAATGAAAACGGTTGAGAATTGACATCTGAATTGACGTCGAAATGAATAACTTTTAAAAATATTCAATCAAATTTCACACTAATCTCATTAATAACTTTTGAAGTACTTAATCAAACTTCGTCAAATTAACAGGGAAGTTGCCGTAATACCAGCCGATGATGCCTGCAAAATTACATGGAAAACGGTTGAGAATTGACGTCTGAATTTACGTCGAAATGAATAACTTTTAAAAATATCCAATCAAATTTCACAGTAATCTCATTAATAACTTTTAAAGTACATAATCAAACTTCGTCAAATTAACAGGGAAGTTGCCGTAATACCAGCCGATGATGCCTGCAAAATTACATGGAAAACGGTTGAGAATTGACGTCTGAATTTACGTCGAAATGAATATCTTTTAAAAATATTCAATCAAATTTCACAGTAATCTCATTAATAACTTTTAAAGTACTAAATCAAACTTCGTTAAATTAACAGGGAAGTTGCCGTAATACCAGCCGATGGTGCCTGCAAACTTGCATGGAAAACGGTTGAGAATTGACGTCTTAATTCACGTCTAAATAAATAACTTTAAAAACATTCAATCAAATTTCACACTAATCTCATTAATAACTTTTGAAGTACTTAATCAAACTTCGTCAAATTAACAGGGAAGTTGCCGTAGTACCAGCCGATGGTGCCTGCAAAATTACATGGAAAACGGTTGAGAATTGACGTCTGAATTGACGTCGAAATGAATAACTTTTACAAATATTCAATCATATTTCACACTGATCTCATTGATAACTTTTGAAGTACTAAATCAAACTTCGCCAAATTTACAGGGAAGTTGCCGCAATACCAGCCGATGGTGCCTGCAAAATTACATGGAAAACGGTTGAGAATTGACGTCTGAATTCACGTCAAAATGAATAACTTTTAAAAATATACAATCAAATTTCAAACTGATCTCATTAATAACTTTTGAAGTACTAAATCAAACTTCGCCAAATTTACCGGGAAGTTGCCGTAATACCAGCCGATGATGCCTGCAAAATTACAATGAAAACGGTTGAGAATTGACGTCTGAATTTACGTCGAAATGAATAACTTTTAAAAATATTCAATCAAATTTCACACTAATCTCATTAATAACTTTTGAAGTACTTAATCAAACTTCGTCAAATTAACAGGGAAGTTGCCGTAGTACCAGCCGATGGTGCCTGCAAAATAACATGGAAAACGGTTGAGAATTGACGTCTGAATTGACGTCGAAATGAATAACTTTTACAAATATTCAATCATATTTCACACTGATCTCATTGATAACTCTTGAAGTACTAAATCAAACTTCGCCAAATTTACAGGGAAGTTGCCGTAATACCAGCCGATGGTGACCGCAAATTTACATGGAAAACTATTGAGAATTGACCTCTGAATTCACGTCGAAATGAATAACTTTTAAAAATATTCAATTAAATTTCACACTAATCTCATTGATAACTTTTGAAGTACTAAATCAAACTTCGCCAAATTTACAGGGAAGTTGCCGTAATACCAGCCGATGGTGCCTGCAAAATTATATGGAAAACGGTTTAGAATTGACGTCTGAATTCATGTCGAAATGAATAACTTTTAAAAATATTCAATCAAATTTCACACTAATCTCATTAATAACTTTTGAAGTACCTAATCAAACTTCGTCAAATTAACAGGGAAGTTGACGTAATACCAGCCGATGGTGCCTGCAAATTTAAATGGAAAATGGTTGAGAATTGAAGTCTGAATTCACGTCGAAATGAATAACTTTTAAAAATATTCAATCAAATTTCACACTAATCTCATTAATAACTTTTGAAGTACTTAATCAAACTGCGCCAGATTTTCAGGGAAGTTGCCGTAATACCAGCCGATGACGCCTGCAAAATGCCATGGAAAACGGTTTTGAATTGACGTCTGAATTGACGTCGAAATGAATAACTTTTACAAATATTCAATCAAATTTCACACTGATCTCATAATTAACTTTTGAAGTGCTAAATCAAACTTCGCAAAATTTACAGGGAAGTTGCCGTAATACCAGCCGATGGTGCCTGAAAAATTACATAGAAAACGGTTGAGAATTGGCGTCTGAATTGACGTCGAAATGAATATCTTTTACAAATATTCAATCAAATTTCAAACTGATCTCATTAATAACTTTTGAAGTACTAAATCAAACTTCGCCAAATTTACAGGGAAGTTGCCGTAATACCAGCCGATGATGCCTGCAAAATTACAATGAAAACGGTTGAGAATTGACGTCTGAATTTACGTCGAAATGAATAACTTTTAAAAATATTCAATCAAATTTCACACTAATCTCATTAATAACTTTTGAAGTACTTAATCAAACTTCGCCAAATTTACAGGGAAGTTGCCGTAATACCAGCCGATGATGCCTGCAAAATTACAATGAAAACGGTTGAGAATTGACGTCTGAATTTACGTCGAAATGAATAACTATTAAAAATATTCAATCAATTTTCACACTAATCTCATTAATAACTTTTGAAGTACTTAATCAAACTTCGTCAAATTAACAGGGAAGTTGCCGTAATACCAGCCGATGATGCCTGCAAAATTACGTGGAAAACGGTTGAGAATTGACGTCTGAATTTACGTCGAAATGAATAACTTTTAAAAATATTCAATCAAATTTCACAGTAATCTCATTAATAACTTTTGAAGTACTAAATCAAACTTCGCCAAATTTACCGGGAAGTTGCCGTAATACCAGCCGATGGTGACTGCGAATTTACATGGAAAACGGTTGAGAATTGACGTCTGAATTGACGTCGAAATGAATAACTTTTACAAATATTCAATCAAATTTCACACTGATCTCATAATTAACTTTTGAAGTGCTAAATCAAACTTCGCAAAATTTACAGGGAAGTTGCCGTAATACCAGCCGATGGTGCCTGCAAAATTACATAGAAAACGGTTGAGAATTGACGTCTGAATTGACGTCGAAATGAATATCTTTTACAAATATTCAATCAAATTTCAAACTGATCTCATTAATAACTTTTGAAGTACTAAATCAAACTTCGCCAAATTTACAGGGAAGTTGCCGTAGTACCAGCCGATAGTGACTGCAAACTTACATGGAAAACGGTTGAGAATTGACATCTGAATTCACGTCGAAATGAATAATTTTTAAAAATATTCAATCAAATTTCACAGTAATCCCATTAATAACTTTTGAAGTACTAAATCAAACTTCGCCAAATTTACAGGGAAGTTGCCGTAATACCAGCCGATGATGCCTGCAAAATTACAATGAAAACGGTTGAGAATTGACGTCTGAATTTACGTCGAATTGAATAACTTTTAAAAATATTCATTCAAATTCCACACTAATCTCATTAATAACTTTTGAAGTACTTAATCAAACTTCGTCAAATTAACAGGGAAGTTGCCGTAGTACCAGCCGATGGTGCCTGCAAAATAACATGGAAAACGGTTGAGAATTGACGTCTGAATTGACGTCGAAATGAATAACTTTTACAAATATTCAATCATATTTCACACTGATCTCATTGATAACTCTTGAAGTACTAAATCAAACTTCGCCAAATTTACAGGGAAGTTGCCGTAATACCAGCCGATGGTGACCGCAAATTTACATGGAAAACTATTGAGAATTGACCTCTGAATTCACGTCGAAATGAATAACTTTTAAAAATATTCAATTAAATTTCACACTAATCTCATTGATAACTTTTGAAGTACTAAATCAAACTTCGCCAAATTTACAGGGAAGTTGCCGTAATACCAGCCGATGGTGCCTGCAAAATTATATGGAAAACGGTTTAGAATTGACGTCTAAATTCATGTCGAAATGAATAACTTTTAAAAATATTCAATCAAATTTCACACTAATCTCATTAATAACTTTTGAAGTACCTAATCAAACTTCGTCAAATTAACAGGGAAGTTGACGTAATACCAGCCGATGGTGCCTGCAAATTTAAATGGAAAATGATTGAGAATTGAAGTCTGAATTCACGTCGAAATGAATAACTTTTAAAAATATTCAATCAAATTTCACACTAATCTCATTAATAACTTTTGAAGTACTTAATCAAACTGCGCCAGATTTTCAGGGAAGTTGCCGTAATACCAGCCGATGACGCCTGCAAAATGCCATGGAAAACGGTTTTGAATTGACGTCTGAATTAACGTCGAAATGAATAACTTTTACAAATATTCAATCAAATTTCACACTGATCTCATAATTAACTTTTGAAGTGCTAAATCAAACTTCGCAAAATTTACAGGGAAGTTGCCGTAATACCAGCCGATGGTGCCTGAAAAATTACATAGAAAACGGTTGAGAATTGACGTCTGAATTGACGTCGAAATGAATATCTTTTACAAATATTCAATCAAATTTCAAACTGATCTCATTAATAACTTTTGAAGTACTAAATCAAACTTCGCCAAATTTACAGGGAAGTTGCCGTAATACCAGCCGATGATGCCTGCAAAATTACAATGAAAACGGTTGAGAATTGACGTCTGAATTTACGTCGAAATGAATAACTTTTAAAAATATTCAATCAAATTTCACACTAATCTCATTAATAACTTTTGAAGTACTTAATCAAACTTCGCCAAATTTACAGGGAAGTTGCCGTAATACCAGCCGATGATGCCTGCAAAATTACAATAAAAACGGTTGAGCATTGACGTCTGAATTTACGTCGAAATGAATAACTATTAAAAATATTCAATCAATTTTCACACTAATCTCATTAATAACTTTTGAAGTAATTAATCAAACTTCGTCAAATTAACAGGGAAGTTGCCGTAATACCAGCCGATGATGCCTGCAAAATTACATGGAAAACGGTTGAGAATTGACGTCTGAATTTACGTCGAAATGAATAACTTTTAAAAATATTCAATCAAATTTCACAGTAATCCCATTAATAACTTTTGAAGTACTAAATCAAACTTCGCCAAATTTACAGGGAAGTTGCCGTAATACCAGCCGATGATGCCTGCAAAATTACAATGAAAACGGTTGAGAATTGACGTCTGAATTGACGTCGAAATGAATAACTTTTAAAAATATTCAATCAAATTTCACACTAATCTCATTAATAACTTTTGAAGTACTTAATCCAACTTCGCCAAATTTACAGGGAAGTTGTCGTAATACCAGCCGATGATGCCTGCAAAATTACAATGAAAACGGTTGAGAATTGACGTCTGAATTTACGTCGAAATGAATAACTTTTAAAAATATTCAATCAAATTTCACACTAATCTCATTAATAACTTTTGAAGTACTTAATCAAACTTCGTCAAATTAACAGGCAAGTTGCCGTAATACTAGCCGATGATGACTGCAAAATTACATGGAAAACGGTTGAGAATTGACGTCTGAATTTACGTCGAAATGAATAACTTTTAAAAATATTCAATCAAATTTCACAGTAATCTCATTAATAACTTTTAAAGTACCTAATCAAACTTTGTCAAATTAACAGGGAAGTTGCCGTAATACCAGCCGATGATGCCTGCAAAATTACATGGAAAACGGTTGAGAATTGACGTCTGAATTTACGTCGAAATGAATAACTTTTAAAAATATTCAATCAAATTTCACAGTAATCTCATTAATAACTTTTAAAGTACTAAATCAAACTTCGTCAAATTAACAGGGAAGTTGCCGTAATACCAGCCGATGGTGCCTGCAAACTTGCATGGAAAACGGTTGAGAATTGACGTCTTAATTCACGTCTAAATAAATAACTTTAAAAATATTCAATCAAATTTCACACTAATCTCATTAATAACTTTTGAAGTACTTAATCAAACTTCGTCAAATTAACAGGGAAGTTGCCGTAGTACCAGCCGATGGTGCCTGCAAAATTACATGGAAAACGGTTGAGAATTGACGTCTGAATTGACGTCGAAATGAATAACTTTTACAAATATTCAATCATATTTCACACTGATCTCATTGATAACTTTTGAAGTACTAAATCAAACTTCGCCAAATTTACAGGGAAGTTGCCGTAATACCAGCCGATGGTGCCTGCAAAATTACATGGAAAACGGTTGAGAATTGACGTCTGAATTCACGTCGAAATGAATAACTTTTAAAAATATTCAATCAAATTTCAAACTGATCTCATTAATAACTTTTGAAGTACTAAATCAAACTTCGCCAAATTTACCGGGAAGTTGCCGTAATACCAGCCGATGATGCCTGCAAAATTAAAATGAAAACGGTTGAGAATTGACGTCTGAATTGACGTCGAAATGAATATCTTTTACAAATATTCAATCAAATTTCAAACTGATCTCATTAATAACTTTTGAAGAACTAAATCAAACTTCGCCAAATTTACAGGGAAGTTGCCGTAGTACCAGCCGATGGTGACTGCAAACTTACATGGAAAACGGTTGAGAATTGACATCTGAATTCACGTCGAAATGAATAATTTTTAAAAATATTCAATCAAATTTCACACTAATCTCATTAATAACTTTTGAAGTACTTAATCAAACTTCGTCAAATAATACCAGCCGATGATGCCTGCAAAATGACATGGAAAACGGTTGAGAATTGACGTCTGAATTTACGTCGAAATGAATAACTTTTAAAAATATTCAATCAAATTTCACACTAATCTCATTAATAACTTTTGAAGTACTAAATCAAACTTCGCCAAATTTACAGCGAAGTTGCCGTAATACCAGCCGATGGTGACTGCGAATTTACATGGAGAAACGGTTGAGAATTGACGTCTGAATTGACGTCGAAATGAATAACTTTTACAAATATTCAATCAAATTTCACACTGATCTCATAATTAACTTTTGAAGTGCTAAATCAAACTTCGCAAAATTTACAGGGAAGTTGCCGTAATACCAGCCGATTGTGCCTGCAAAATTACATAGAAAACGGTTGAGAATTGACGTCTGAATTGACGTCGAAATGAATATCTTTTACAAATATTCAATCAAATTTCAAACTGATCTCATTAATAACTTTTGAAGTACTAAATCAAACTTCGCCAAATTTACAGGGAAGTTGCCGTAATACCAGCCGATGACGCCTGCAAAATTACAATGAAAACGGTTGAGAATTGACGTCTGAATTTACGTCGAAATGAATAACTTTTAAAAATATTCAATCAAATTTCACACTAATCTCATTAATAACTTTTGAAGTACTTAATCCAACTTCGCCAAATTTACAGGGAAGTTGTCGTAATACCAGCCGATGATGCCTGCAAAATTACAATGAAAACGGTTGAGAATTGACGTCTGAATTTACGTCGAAATGAATAACTTTTAAAAATATTCAATCAAATTTCACACTAATCTCATTAATAACTTTTGAAGTACTTAATCAAACTTCGTCAAATTAACAGGGAAGTTGCCGTAATACCAGCCGATGATGCCTGCAAAATTACATGGAAAACGGTTGAGAATTGACGTCTGAATTTACGTCGAAATGAATAACTTTTAAAAATATTCAATCAAATTTCACAGTAATCTCATTAATAACTTTTGAAGTACTAAATCAAACTTCGCCAAATTTACAGCGAAGTTGCCGTAATACCAGCCGATGGTGACTGCGAATTTACATGGAAAACGGTTGAGAATTGACGTCTGAATTCACGTCGAAATGAATAACTTTTAAAAATATTCAATCAAATTTCACACTAATCTCATTAATAACTTTTGAAGTACTCAATCAAACTTCGTCAAATTAACAGGGCAGTTGCCGTAATACCAGCCGATGGTGCCTGCAAACTTGCATGGAAAACGGTTGAGAATTGACGTCTTAATTCACGTCTAAATGAATAACTTTAAAAATATTAAATCCAATTTCACTCTAATCTCATTAATAACTTTTGAAGTACTTAATCAAACTTTGTCAAATTAACAGGGAAGTTGCCGTAATACCAGCCGATGATGCCTGCAAATTTAAATGGAAAACGGTTGAGAATTGACGTCTTAATTCACGTCTAAATGAATAACTTTAAAAATATTAAATCCAATTTCACTCTAATCTCATTAATAACTTTTGAAGTACTTAATCAAACTTCGTCAAATTAACAGGGAAGTTGCCGTAGTACCAGCCGATAGTGCCTGCAAAATTACATGGAAAACGGTTGAGAATTGACGTCTGAATTGACGTCGAAATGAATAACTTTTACAAATATTCAATCATATTTCACACTGATCTCATTGATAACTTTTGAAGTACTAAATCAAACTTCGCCAAATTTACAGGGAAGTTGCCGTAATACCAGCCGATGGTGCCTGCAAAATTACATGGAAAACGGTTGAGAATTGACGTCTGAATTCACGTCGAAATGAATAACTTTTAAAAATATTCAATCAAATTTCAAACTGATCTCATTAATAACTTTTGAAGTACTAAATCAAACTTCGCCAAATTTACCGGGAAGTTGCCGTAATACCAGCCGATGATGCCTGCAAAATTAAAATGAAAACGGTTGAGAATTGACGTCTGAATTGACGTCGAAATGAATATCTTTTACAAATATTCAATCAAATTTCAAACTGATCTCATTAATAACTTTTGAAGAACTAAATCAAACTTCGCCAAATTTACAGGGAAGTTGCCGTAGTACCAGCCGATGGTGACTGCAAACTTACATGGAAAACGGTTGAGAATTGACATCTGAATTCACGTCGAAATGAATAATTTTTAAAAATATTCAATCAAATTTCACACTAATCTCATTAATAACTTTTGAAGTACTTAATCAAACTTCGTCAAATAATACCAGCCGATGATGCCTGCAAAATGACATGGAAAACGGTTGAGAATTGACGTCTGAATTTACGTCGAAATGAATAACTTTTAAAAATATTCAATCAAATTTCACACTAATCTCATTAATAACTTTTGAAGTACTAAATCAAACTTCGCCAAATTTACAGCGAAGTTGCCGTAATACCAGCCGATGGTGACTGCGAATTTACATGGAGAAACGGTTGAGAATTGACGTCTGAATTGACGTCGAAATGAATAACTTTTACAAATATTCAATCAAATTTCACACTGATCTCATAATTAACTTTTGAAGTGCTAAATCAAACTTCGCAAAATTTACAGGGAAGTTGCCGTAATACCAGCCGATTGTGCCTGCAAAATTACATAGAAAACGGTTGAGAATTGACGTCTGAATTGACGTCGAAATGAATATCTTTTACAAATATTCAATCAAATTTCAAACTGATCTCATTAATAACTTTTGAAGTACTAAATCAAACTTCGCCAAATTTACAGGGAAGTTGCCGTAATACCAGCCGATGACGCCTGCAAAATTACAATGAAAACGGTTGAGAATTGACGTCTGAATTTACGTCGAAATGAATAACTTTTAAAAATATTCAATCAAATTTCACACTAATCTCATTAATAACTTTTGAAGTACTTAATCCAACTTCGCCAAATTTACAGGGAAGTTGTCGTAATACCAGCCGATGATGCCTGCAAAATTACAATGAAAACGGTTGAGAATTGACGTCTGAATTTACGTCGAAATGAATAACTTTTAAAAATATTCAATCAAATTTCACACTAATCTCATTAATAACTTTTGAAGTACTTAATCAAACTTCGTCAAATTAACAGGGAAGTTGCCGTAATACCAGCCGATGATGCCTGCAAAATTACATGGAAAACGGTTGAGAATTGACGTCTGAATTTACGTCGAAATGAATAACTTTTAAAAATATTCAATCAAATTTCACAGTAATCTCATTAATAACTTTTGAAGTACTAAATCAAACTTCGCCAAATTTACAGCGAAGTTGCCGTAATACCAGCCGATGGTGACTGCGAATTTACATGGAAAACGGTTGAGAATTGACGTCTGAATTCACGTCGAAATGAATAACTTTTAAAAATATTCAATCAAATTTCACACTAATCTCATTAATAACTTTTGAAGTACTCAATCAAACTTCGTCAAATTAACAGGGCAGTTGCCGTAATACCAGCCGATGGTGCCTGCAAACTTGCATGGAAAACGGTTGAGAATTGACGTCTTAATTCACGTCTAAATGAATAACTTTAAAAATATTAAATCCAATTTCACTCTAATCTCATTAATAACTTTTGAAGTACTTAATCAAACTTTGTCAAATTAACAGGGAAGTTGCCGTAATACCAGCCGATGATGCCTGCAAATTTAAATGGAAAACGGTTGAGAATTGAAGTCTGAATTCACGTCGAAATGAATAACTTTTAAAAATATTCAATCAAATTTCACACTAATCTCATTAATAACTTTTGACGTACTTAATCAAACTGCGCCAGATTTTCAGGGATGTTGCCGTAATACCAGCCGATGACGCCTGCAAAATGCCATGGAAAACGGTTGTGAATTGACGTCGGAATTGACGTCGAAATGAATAACTTTTACAAATATTCAATCAAATTTCACACTGATCTCATAATTAACTTTTGAAGTGCTAAATCAAACTTCGCCAAATTTACAGGGAAGTTGCCGTAATACCAGCCGATGGTGCCTGCAAAATTACATGGAAAACGGTTGAGAATTGACGTCTGAATTCACGTCAAAATGAATAACTTTTAAAAATATTCAATCAAATTTAACACTGATCTCATTAATAACTTTTGAAGTACTCAATCAAACTTCGTCAAATATATAGGGAAGTTGCCGTAATACCAGCCGATGGTGCCTGCAAAATTAAATGGAAAACGGTTGAGAATTGACGTCTAAATTGACGTCGAAATGAATATCTTTTACAAATATTCAATCAAATTTCACAGTAATCTCATTAATAACTTTTGAAGTACTAAATCACACTTCGCCAAATTTACCGGGAAGTTGCCGTAATACCAGCCGATGATGCCTGCAAAATTAAAATGAAAACGGTTGAGAATTGACGTCTGAATTTACGTCGAAATGAATAACTTTTAAAAATATTCAATCAAATTTCACACTAATCTCATTAATAACTTTTGAAGTACTTAATCAAACTTCGTCAAATTAACAGGGAAGTTGCCGTAGTACCAACCGATGGTGCCTGCAAAATTACATGGAAAACGGTTGAGAATTGACGTCTGAATTGACGTCGAAATGAATAACTTTTACAAATATTTAATCAAATTTCACACTGATCTCATCGATAACTTTTGAAGTACTAAATCAAACTTCGCCAAATTTACAGGGAAGTTGCCGTAATACCAGCCGATGGTGCCTGCAAAATTATATAGAAAACGGTTGAGAATTGACGTCTGAATTTATGTCGAAATGAATAACTTTTAAAAATATTCAATCAAATTTCACACTAATCTCATTAATAACTTTTGAAGTACTTAATCAAACTTCGTCAAATTAACAGGGAAGTTGCCGTAATAACAGCCGATGGTGCCTGCAAATTTAAATGGAAAACGGTTGAGAATTGAAGTCTGAATTCACGTCGAAATGAATAACTTTTAAAAATATTAAATCAAATTTCACACTAATCGCATTATTAACTTTTGACGTACTTAATCAAACTGCGCCAGATTTCAAGGGAAGTTGCCGTAAAACCAGCCGATG
Organism: Flabesymbios commensalis; assembly: GCA_964017125.1. NCBI lineage: Eukaryota > Metazoa > Annelida > Polychaeta > Terebellida > Flabelligeridae > Flabesymbios > Flabesymbios commensalis. The sequence goes on from OZ024918.1 coordinate 492,640, forward strand.
ACGCCTGCAAAATGCCATGGAAAACTGTTGTGAATTGACGTCTGAATTGACGTCGAAATGAATAACTTTTACAAATATTCAATCAAATTTCACACTGATCTCATAATTAACTTTTGAAGTGCTAAATCAAACTTCGCAAAATTTACAGGGAAGTTGCCGTAATACCAGCCGATGGTGCCTGCAAAATTACACGGAAAACGGTTGAGAATTGACGTCTGAATTCACGTCAAAATGAGTAACTTTTAAAAATATTCAATCAAATTTAACACTGATCTTATTAATAACTTTTGAAGTACTCAATCAAACTTCGTCAAATTTATAGGGAAGTTGCCGTAATACCAGCCGATGGTGCCTGCAAAATTACATGGAAAACGGTTGAGGATTGACGTCTGAATTGACGTCGAAATGAATAACTTTTACAAATATTCAATCAAATTTCACACTGATCTTATTGATAACTTTTGAAGTACTAAATCAAACTTCGCCAAATTTACAGGGAAGTTGCCGTAATACCAGCCGATGGTACCTGCAAAATTATATGGAAAACGGCTGAGAATTGACGTCTGAATTTATGTCGAAATGAATAACTTTTAAAAATATTCAATCAAATTTCACACTAATCTCATTAATAACTTTTGAAGTACTTAATCAAACTTCGTCAAATTAACAGGGAAGTTGCCGTAATACCAGCCGATGGTGCCTGCAAATTTAAGTGGAAAACGGTTGAGAATTGACGTCTGAATTTACTTCGAAATGAATAACTTTTAAAAATATTCAATCAAATTTAACACTGATCTTATTAATAACTTTTGAAGTACTCAATCAAACTTCGTCAAATTTATAGGGAAGTTGCCGTAATATCAGCCGATGGTGCCTGCAAAATTACATGGAAAACGGTTGAGAATTGACGTCTGAATTGACGGCGAAATGAATAACTTTTACAAATATTCAATCAAATTTCACACTGATCTCATTGATAACTTTTGAAGTACTAAATCAAACTTCGCCAAATTTACAGGGAAGTTGCCGTAATACCAGCCGATGGTGCCTGCAAATTTAAGTGGAAAACGGTTGAGAATTGACGTCTGAATTTACTTCGAAATGAATAACTTTTAAAAATATTCAATCAAATTTCACAGTAATCTCATTAATAACTTTTAAAGTACTTAATCAAACTTCGTCAAATTAACAGGGAAGTTGCCGTAATACCAGGCGATGGTGACTGCAAATTTACATGGAAAACGGTTGAGAATTGACGTCTGAATTCACATCGAAATGAATAACTTTTAAAAAGATTCAATCAAATTTCACACTAATGTCAATAATAACTTTTGAAGTACTAAATCAAACTTCGCCAAATTTACAGAGAAGTTGCCGTAATACCAGCCGATGGTGACTGCGAATTTACATGGAAAACGGTTTAGAATTGACATCTGAATTCACGCCGAAATGAATAACTTTTAAAAATATTCAATCAAATTTCACACTAATCTCATTAATAACTTTTGAAGTACTCAATCAAACTTCGTCAAATTAACAGGGCAGTTGCCGTAATACCAGCCGATGGTGCCTGCAAACTTGCATGGAAAACGGTTGAGAATTGACGTCTTAATTCACGTCTAAATAAATAACTTTAAAAATATTCAATCCAAGTTCACTCTAATCTCATTAATAACTTTTGAAGTACTTAATCAAACTTCGTCAAATTAACAGGGAAGTTGCCGTAATACCAGCCGATGATGCCTGCAAATTTAAATGGAAAACGGTTGAGAATTGAAGTCTGAATTCACGTCGAAATGAATAACTTTTAAAAATATTCAATCAAATTTCACACTAATCTCATTATTAACTTTTGACGTACTTAATCAAACTGCGCCAGATTTTCAGGGAAGTTGCCGTAATACCAGCCGATGACGCCTGCAAAATGCCATGGAAAACGGTTGTGAATTGACGTCTGAATTGACGTCGAAATGAATAACTTTTACAAATATTCAATCAAATTTCACACTGATCTCATAATTAACTTTTGAAGTGCTAAATCAAACTTCGCCAAATTTACAGGGAAGTTGCCGTAATACCAGCCGATGGTGCCTGCAAAATTACATGGAAAACGGTTGAGAATTGACGTCTGAATTGACGTCGAAATGAATATCTTTTACAAATATTCAATCAAATTTCAAACTGATCTCATTAATAACTTTTGAAGTACTGAATCAAACTTCGCCAAATTTACCGGGAAGTTGCCGTAATACCAGCCGATGATGCCTGCAAAATTAAAATGAAAACGGTTGAGAATTGACGTCTGAATTTACGTCGAAATGAATAACTTTTAAAAATATTCAATCAAATTTCACACTAATCTCATTAATAACTTTTGAAGTACTTAATCAAACTTCGTCAAATTAACAGGGAAGTTGCCGTAATAACAGCCGATGGTGCCTGCAAATTTAAATGGAAAACGGTTGAGAATTGAAGTCTGAATTCACGTCGAAATGAATAACTTTTAAAAATATTAAATCAAATTTCACACTAATCTCATTATTAACTTTTGACGTACTTAATCAAACTGCGCCAGATTTTAAGGGAAGTTGCCGTAAAACCAGCCGATGACGCCTGCAAAATGCCATGGAAAACTGTTGTGAATTGACGTCTGAATTGACGTCGAAATGAATAACTTTTACAAATATTCAATCAAATTTCACACTGATCTCATAATTAACTTTTGAAGTGCTAAATCAAACTTCGCCAAATTTACAGGGAAGTTGCCGTAATACCAGCCGATGGTGCCTGCAAAATTATATAGAAAACGGTTGAGAATTGACGTCTGAATTCATGTCGAAATGAATAACTTTTAAAAATATTCAATCAAATTTCACACTAATCTCATTAATAACTTTTGAAGTACTTAATCAAACTTCGTCAAATTAACAGGGAAGTTGCCGTAATAACAGCCGATGGTGCCTGCAAATTTAAATGGAAAACGGTTGAGAATTGAAGTCTGAATTCACGTCGAAATGAATAACTTTTAAAAATATTAAATCAAATTTCACACTAATCGCATTATTAACTTTTGACGTACTTAATCAAACTGCGCCAGATTTCAAGGGAAGTTGCCGTAAAACCAGCCGATGACGCCTGCAAAATGCCATGGAAAACTGTTGTGAATTGACGTCTGAATTGACGTCGAAATGAATAACTTTTACAAATATTCAATCAAATTTCACACTGATCTCATAATTAACTTTTGAAGTGCTAAATCAAACTTCGCAAAATTTACAGGGAAGTTGCCGTAATACCAGCCGATGGTGCCTGCAAAATTACACGGAAAACGGTTGAGAATTGACGTCTGAATTCACGTCAAAATGAGTAACTTTTAAAAATATTCAATCAAATTTAACACTGATCTTATTAATAACTTTTGAAGTACTCAATCAAACTTCGTCAAATTTATAGGGAAGTTGCCGTAATACCAGCCGATGGTGCCTGCAAAATTACATGGAAAACGGTTGAGGATTGACGTCTGAATTGACGTCGAAATGAATAACTTTTACAAATATTCAATCAAATTTCACACTGATCTTATTGATAACTTTTGAAGTACTAAATCAAACTTCGCCAAATTTACAGGGAAGTTGCCGTAATACCAGCCGATGGTACCTGCAAAATTATATGGAAAACGGCTGAGAATTGACGTCTGAATTTATGTCGAAATGAATAACTTTTAAAAATATTCAATCAAATTTCACACTAATCTCATTAATAACTTTTGAAGTACTTAATCAAACTTCGTCAAATTAACAGGGAAGTTGCCGTAATACCAGCCGATGGTGCCTGCAAATTTAAGTGGAAAACGGTTGAGAATTGACGTCTGAATTTACTTCGAAATGAATAACTTTTAAAAATATTCAATCAAATTTAACACTGATCTTATTAATAACTTTTGAAGTACTCAATCAAACTTCGTCAAATTTATAGGGAAGTTGCCGTAATATCAGCCGATGGTGCCTGCAAAATTACATGGAAAACGGTTGAGAATTGACGTCTGAATTGACGGCGAAATGAATAACTTTTACAAATATTCAATCAAATTTCACACTGATCTCATTGATAACTTTTGAAGTACTAAATCAAACTTCGCCAAATTTACAGGGAAGTTGCCGTAATACCAGCCGATGGTGCCTGCAAATTTAAGTGGAAAACGGTTGAGAATTGACGTCTGAATTTACTTCGAAATGAATAACTTTTAAAAATATTCAATCAAATTTCACAGTAATCTCATTAATAACTTTTAAAGTACTTAATCAAACTTCGTCAAATTAACAGGGAAGTTGCCGTAATACCAGGCGATGGTGACTGCAAATTTACATGGAAAACGGTTGAGAATTGACGTCTGAATTCACATCGAAATGAATAACTTTTAAAAAGATTCAATCAAATTTCACACTAATGTCAATAATAACTTTTGAAGTACTAAATCAAACTTCGCCAAATTTACAGAGAAGTTGCCGTAATACCAGCCGATGGTGACTGCGAATTTACATGGAAAACGGTTTAGAATTGACATCTGAATTCACGCCGAAATGAATAACTTTTAAAAATATTCAATCAAATTTCACACTAATCTCATTAATAACTTTTGAAGTACTCAATCAAACTTCGTCAAATTAACAGGGCAGTTGCCGTAATACCAGCCGATGGTGCCTGCAAACTTGCATGGAAAACGGTTGAGAATTGACGTCTTAATTCACGTCTAAATAAATAACTTTAAAAATATTCAATCCAAGTTCACTCTAATCTCATTAATAACTTTTGAAGTACTTAATCAAACTTCGTCAAATTAACAGGGAAGTTGCCGTAATACCAGCCGATGATGCCTGCAAATTTAAATGGAAAACGGTTGAGAATTGAAGTCTGAATTCACGTCGAAATGAATAACTTTTAAAAATATTCAATCAAATTTCACACTAATCTCATTATTAACTTTTGACGTACTTAATCAAACTGCGCCAGATTTTCAGGGAAGTTGCCGTAATACCAGCCGATGACGCCTGCAAAATGCCATGGAAAACGGTTGTGAATTGACGTCTGAATTGACGTCGAAATGAATAACTTTTACAAATATTCAATCAAATTTCACACTGATCTCATAATTAACTTTTGAAGTGCTAAATCAAACTTCGCCAAATTTACAGGGAAGTTGCCGTAATACCAGCCGATGGTGCCTGCAAAATTACATGGAAAACGGTTGAGAATTGACGTCTGAATTGACGTCGAAATGAATATCTTTTACAAATATTCAATCAAATTTCAAACTGATCTCATTAATAACTTTTGAAGTACTGAATCAAACTTCGCCAAATTTACCGGGAAGTTGCCGTAATACCAGCCGATGACGCCTGCAAAATGCCATGGAAAACGGTTGTGAATTGACGTCTGAATTTACGTCGAAATGAATAACTTTTAAAAATATTCAATCAAATTTCACACTAATCTCATTAATAACTTTTGAAGTACTTAATCAAACTTCGTCAAATTAACAGGGAAGTTGCCGTAATAACAGCCGATGGTGCCTGCAAATTTAAATGGAAAACGGTTGAGAATTGAAGTCTGAATTCACGTCGAAATGAATAACTTTTAAAAATATTAAATCAAATTTCACACTAATCTCATTATTAACTTTTGACGTACTTAATCAAACTGCGCCAGATTTTAAGGGAAGTTGCCGTAAAACCAGCCGATGACGCCTGCAAAATGCCATGGAAAACTGTTGTGAATTGACGTCTGAATTGACGTCGAAATGAATAACTTTTACAAATATTCAATCAAATTTCACACTGATCTCATAATTAACTTTTGAAGTGCTAAATCAAACTTCGCAAAATTTACAGGGAAGTTGCCGTAATACCAGCCGATGGTGCCTGCAAAATTACACGGAAAACGGTTGAGAATTGACGTCTGAATTCACGTCAAAATGAGTAACTTTTAAAAATATTCAATCAAATTTAACACTGATCTTATTAATAACTTTTGAAGTACTCAATCAAACTTCGTCAAATTTATAGGGAAGTTGCCGTAATACCAGCCGATGGTTCCTGCAAAATTACATGGAAAACGGTTGAGAATTGACGTCTGAATTGACGTCGAAATGAATAACTTTTACAAATATTCAATCAAATTTCACACTGATCTCATTGATAACTTTTGAAGTACTAAATCAAACTTCGCCAAATTTACAGGGAAGTTGCCGTAATACCAGCCGATGGTACCTGCAAAATTATATGGAAAACGGCTGAGAATTGACGTCTGAATTTATGTCGAAATGAATAACTTTTAAAAATATTCAATCAAATTTCACACTAATCTCATTAATAACTTTTGAAGTACTTAATCAAACTTCGTCAAATTAACAGGGAAGTTGCCGTAATACCAGCCGATGGTGCCTGCAAATTTAAGTGGAAAACGGTTGAGAATTGATGTCTGAATTTACTTCGAAATGAATAACTTTTAAAAATAATCAATCAAATTTCACAGTAATCTCATTAATAACTTTTAAAGTACTTAATCAAACTTCGTTAAATTAACAGGGAAGTTGCCGTAATACCAGGCGATGGTGACTGCAAATTTACATGGAAAACGGTTGAGAATTGACGTCTGAATTCACATCGAAATAAATAACTTTTAAAAAGATTCAATCAAATTTCACACTAATCTCATTATTAACTTTTAAAGTATTTAATCAAACTCCGCCAAATTTACCGGGAAGTTGCCGTAATACCAGCCGATGGTGACTGCGAAATTACATTGTAAACGGTTGAGAATTGACGTCTGAATTGACGTCTAAATGAATAACTTTTGAAAAAAACAATTAAATTTCACACTAATCTCATTAATAACTTTTAAAGTACTTAATCAAACTTTGCCAAAGTTACAAGGAAATTGCCTAAATACCAGCCGATGGCGCCTGCGAAATTACATGGTAAATGGTTGAGAATTGACGTCTGAATTGACGTCTAAATGAATAACTTTTAAAAATACCTAATCAAATTTCACACTAATCTCATTAATAACTTTTGAAGTATTTAATCAAACATTGTCAAATTCACAGAGAACTTGCCGTAATGCCAGCCGATGGTGCTTGCAAAAAACATGATAAACGGTTGAGAATTGACGTGTGAATTGCCGTCTAAATGAATAATTTTTAAAAATACTCAGGCGATGGTGCCTGCAAAATTACATGGGAAACGGTTGAGTATTGACGTCTGAATTGCCGTCTAAATGAATAGCTTTTAACGTACTCAATCAAATTTTGATAAATTAATAGCGTAGTTGCCGTAATATCAGGCGATGGTGCCTGCAAAATTACATGGTAAACGGTTGAGAATTGACGTCTGAATTGACGTCTAAATGAATAACTTTTAAAAATACCTAATCAAATTTCACATTAATCTCATTAATAACTTTTGAAGTATTTAATCAAACTTCGTCAAATTCACAGAGAATTTGCCGTAATGCCAGCCGATGGTGCTTGCAAAAAACATGATAAACGGTTGAGAAGTGACGTGTGAATTGCCGTCTAAATGAATAACTTTTAAAAATACTCAGGCGATGGTGCCTGCAAAATTACATGGTAAACGGTTGAGAATTGACGTCTGAATTGACGTCTAAATGAATAACTTGCAAAAATACTCAATCAATTTTCACAGTAATCTCATTGATAACTTTTAAAGTATTTAATCAAACTTCGCCAAATTTACTGGGAAGTTGCCTTAATACCAGCTGATGGTGCCTGCGAAATTACATTGTAAACGGTTCAGAATTGACGTCAGAATTGACGTCTAAATGAATAACTTTTGAAATAATCAATCAAATTTCACACTAATCTCATTAATAACTTTTAAAGTACTTAATCAAACTTTGCCAAAGTTACAGGGAAATTGCCTTAATACCAGCCGATGGCGCCTGCGAAATTGCATGGTAAACGGTTGAGAATTGACGTCTGAATTGATGTCTAAATGATTAACTTTTAAAAATACCTAATCAAATTTCACATTAATCTCATTAATAACTTTTGAAGTATTTAATCAAACTTCGTCAAATTCACAGAGAATTTGCCGTAATGCCAGCCGATGGTGCTTGCAAAAAACATGATAAACGGTTGAGAAGTGACGTGTGAATTGCCGTCTAAATGAATAACTTTTAAAAATACTCAGGCGATGGTGCCTGCAAAATTACATGGTAAACGGTTGAGAATTGACGTCTGAATTGACGTCTAAATGAATAACTTGCAAAAATACTCAATCAATTTTCCAATAATCTCATTGATAACTTTTAAAGTATTTAATCAAACTTCGCCAAATTTACTGGGAAGTTGCCTTAATACCAGCCGATGGTGCCTGCAAAATTACATGGTAAACGGTTGAGAATTGACGTCTGAATTGACGTCTAAATGAATAACTTGTAAAAATACTCAATCAATTTTCACAGTAATCTCATTAATAACTTTTGAAGTATTTAATCAAACTTCGCCAAATTTACTGGGAAGTTGCCTTAATACCAGCCGATGGTGTCTTAAAAATTACATGGTAAACGGTTGAGAATTGACTTTTGAATTGACGTCTAAATGAATAACTTTTAACGTACTTAATCAAATGTTGCCAAATTAATAGCGAAGTTGCCGTAATATCAGGCGATGGCGCCTGCAAAATTACATGGTAAACTGTTGCGAATTGACGACTGAATTGCCGTCTAAATGATTAACTTTTAATGTACTCAATCAAATGGCGCCAAATTAATAGCGAAGTTGCCGTAGTATCAGGCGATGGTGCCTGCAAAATTACATGGTAAACGGTTGAGAATTGACGTCTGAATCGACGTCTAAATGAATAACTTGTAAAAATACTCAATCAATTTTCACACTAGTCTCATTATTAACTTTTGAAGTACTTAATCAAACTTTGCCAAATTTACAGGGAACTTGCCTTAATACCAGCCGATGGTGCCTGCAAAATTACATGGTAAACATTTTGAGAATTGACGTCTGAATTGACGTCTAAATGAATAACTGCTAAAAATACTCAATCAAATTTTAAAATAATCTTATTATTAACTTTTAAAGTACTTAATCAAACTTTGCCAAAGTTACAAGGAAATTGCCTTAATACCAGCCGATGGCGCCTGCGAAATTACATGGTAAACGGTTGAGAATTGACGTCTGAATTGACGTCTAAATGAATAACTTTTAAAAATACCTAATCAAATTTCACACTAATCTCATTAATAACTTTTGAAGTATTTAATCAAACTTCGTCAAATTCACAGAGAACTTGCCGTAATGCCAGCCGATGGTGCTTGCAAAAAAAACATGATAAGCGGTTGAGAATTAACGTGTGAATTGCCGTCTAAATGAATAATTTTTCAAAATACTCAGGCGATGGTGCCTGCGAAATTACATGGTAAACGGTTGAGAATTGACGTCTGAATTGACGTCTAAATGAATAACTTGCAAAAATACTCAATCAATTTTTACAGTAATCTCATTAATAACTTTTGAAGTATTTAATCAAACTTCGCCAAATTTTCTGGGAAGTTGCCTTAATACCAGCCGATGGTGTCTGCAAAATTACATGGTAAACGGTTGAGAATTCACTTTTGAATTGACGTCTAAATGAATACCTCTTGAAATAATCAATCAAATTTCACACTAATCTCATTAATAACTTTTAAATTACTTAATCAAACTTTGCCAAAGTTACAGGGAAATTGCCTTAATACCAGCCGATGGCGCCTGCGAAATTACATGGTAAACGGTTGAGAATTGACGTCTGAATTGACGTCTAAATGAATAACTTTTAAAAATACCTAATCAAATTTCACACTAATCTCATTAATAACTTTTGAAGTATTTAATCAAACTTCGTCAAATTCACAGAGAACTTGCCGTAATGCCAGCCGATGGTGCTTGCAAAAAACATAATAAACGGTCGAGAAGTGACGTGTGAATTGCCGTCTAAATGAATAGTTTTAAAAAATACTCAGGCCATGGTGCCTGCAAAATTACATGGTAAACGGTTGAGAATTGACGTCTGAATTGACGTCTAAATGAATAACTTTTAATGTACTCAATCAAATTTTACCAAATTAATACCGAAGTTGCCGTAATATCAGGCGATGGTGCCTGCAAAATTACATGGTAAACTGTTGAGAATTGACGTCTGAATTGACATCTAAATGAATAACTTTAAAAAATATTCAATCAAATTTCACACTAATCTCATCAATAACTTTTAAAGTATTTAATCAAACTCCGCCAAATTTACCGGGAAGTTGTCATAATACCAGCCGATGGTGCCTGCGAAATTACATAGTAAACGGTTGAGAATTGACGTCTGAATTGACGTCTAAATGAATAACTTTTAAAAATACTCAATCAATTTTCACAGTAACCTCATTAATAACTTTTAAAGTATTTAATCAAACTTCGCCAAATTTACTGGGAAGTTGCCTTAATACCAGCTGATGGTGCCTGCGAAATTACATTGTAAACGGTTCAGAATTGACGTCTGAATTGACGTCTAAATGAATAACTTTTGAAATAATCAATCAAATTTCACACTAATCTCATTAATAACTTTTAAAGTACTTAATCAAACTTTGCCAAAGTTACAGGGAAATTGCCTTAATACCAGCCGATGGCGCCTGCGAAATTACATGGTAAACGGTTGAGAATTGACGTCTGAATTGATGTCTAAATGATTAACTTTTAAAAATACCTAATCAAATTTCACATTAATCTCATTAATAACTTTTGAAGTATTTAATCAAACTTCGTCAAATTCACAGAGAATTTGCCGTAATGCCAGCTGATGGTGCTAGCAAAAAACATGATAAACGGTTGAGAAGTGACGTGTGAATTGCCGTCTAAATGAATAACTTTTACAAATACTCAGGCGATGGTGCCTGCAAAATTACATGGTAAACGGTTGAGAATTGACGTCTGAATTGACGTCTAAATGAATAACTTGCAAAAATACTCAATCAATTTTCACAGTAATCTCATTGATAACTTTTAAAGTATTTAATCAAACTTCGCCAAATTTACTGGGAAGTTGCCTTAATACCAGCTGATGGTGCCTGCGAAATTACATTGTAAACGGTTCAGAATTGACGTCAGAATTGACGTCTAAATGAATAACTTTTGAAATAATCAATCAAATTTCACACTAATCTCATTAATAACTTTTAAAGTACTTAATCAAACTTTGCCAAAGTTACAGGGAAATTGCCTTAATACCAGCCGATGGCGCCTGCGAAATTGCATGGTAAACGGTTGAGAATTGACGTCTGAATTGATGTCTAAATGATTAACTTTTAAAAATACCTAATCAAATTTCACATTAATCTCATTAATAACTTTTGAAGTATTTAATCAAACTTCGTCAAATTCACAGAGAATTTGCCGTAATGCCAGCCGATGGTGCTTGCAAAAAACATGATAAACGGTTGAGAAGTGACGTGTGAATTGCCGTCTAAATGAATAACTTTTAAAAATACTCAGGCGATGGTGCCTGCAAAATTACATGGTAAACGGTTGAGAATTGACGTCTGAATTGACGTCTAAATGAATAACTTGCAAAAATACTCAATCAATTTTCACAGTAATCTCATTGATAACTTTTAAAGTATTTAATCAAACTTCGCCAAATTTACTGGGAAGTTGCCTTAATACCAGCCGATGGTGCCTGCGAAATTACATGGTAAACGGTTGAGAATTGACTTTTGAATTGACGTCTAAATGAATAACTTTTGAAATAATCAATCAAATTTCACACTAATCTCATTAATAACTTTTAAAGTACCTAATCAAACTTTGCCAGGGTTATAGGGAAATTGCCTTAATACCAGCCGATGGCGCCTGCAAAATTACATGGTAAACTGTTGCGAATTGACGACTGAATTGAAGTCTAAATGAATAACTTTTAAAAATACCTAATCAAATTTCACACTAATCTAATTAATAACTTTTGAAATATTTAATCAAACTTCGTCAAATTCACAGAGAACTTGCCGTATTGCCAGCCGATGGTGCTTGCAAAAACACATGATAAACGGTTGAGAATTGACGTCTGAATTGCCGTCTAAATGAATAACTTTTAAAAATACTCAGGCGATGGTGCCTGCAAAATTACATGGTAAACGGTTGAGAATTGACGTCTGAATTGACGTCTAAATGAATAACTTGTAAAAATACTCAATCAATTTTCACACTAGTCTCATTATTACCTTTTGAAGTACCTAATCAAACTTTGCCAAATTTACAGGGAACTTGCCTTAATACCAGCCGATGGTGCCTGCAAAATTACATGGTAAACTGTTAAGAATTGACGTCTGAATTGACGTCTAAATGAATAACTTTAAAAAATATTCAATCAAATTTCACACTAATCTCATTAATAACTTTTAAAGTATTTAATCAAACTCCGCCAAATTTACCGGGAAGTTGCCATAATACCAGCCGATAGTGCCTGCGAAATTACATGGTAAACGGTTGAGAATTGACGTCTGAATTGACGTCTAAATGAATAACTTTTAAAAATACTCAATCAAATTTCACACTAATCTCATTAATAACTTTTGAAGTATTTAATCAAACTCCGCCAAATTCACCGGGAAGTTGCCCTAATACCAGCCGATGGTGCCTGCGAAATTACATTGTAAACGGTTCAGAATTGACGTCTGAATTGACGTCTAAATGAATAACTTTTAAAATAATCAATCAAATTTCACACTAATCTCATTAATAACTTTTAAAGTACTTAATCAAACTTTGCCAAAGTTACAGCAAAATTGCCTTAATACCAGCCGATGGCGCCTGCGAAATTACATGGTAAACGGTTGAGAATTAACGCCTGAATCGACGTCTAAATGAATAACTTTTAAAAATACCTAATCAAATTTCACACTAATCTCATTAATAACTTTTGAAATATTTAATCAAACTTCGTCAAATTCATAGAGAACTTGCCGTAATGCCAGCCGATGGTGCTTGCAAAAACACATGATAAACGGTTGATAATTGACGTCTGAATTGCCGTCTAAATAATTAACTTTTAAAAATACTCAGGCGATGGTGCTTGCAAAATTACATGGAAAACGGTTGAGAATTGACGTCTGAATTGACGTCTAAATGATTAACTTTTAACCTACTCAATCAAGTTTCGACAAATTAATAGCGAAGTTGCCGTAATATCAGGCGATGGTGCCTGCAAAATTACATGGTAAACGATTGAGAATTGACGTCTGAATTGACGTCTAAATGAATAACTTTTAAAAATACTCAGTCAAATTTCACACTAATCTCATTAATAATTTTTGAAGTATTTAATCAAACTCCGCCAAATTTACCGGAAAGTTGCCCTAATACCAGCCGATGGTGCCTGCGAAATTACATTGTAAACGGTTCAGAATTGACGTCTGAATTGACGTCTAAATGAATAACTTTTGAAATAATCAATCAAATTTCACACTAATCTCATTAATAACTTTTGAAGTATTTGATCAAACTTCACCAAATTTACAGAGAAGTTGCCTTAATACCAGCCGATGGTGCCTGCAAAATTACATGGTAAACTGTTGAGAATTGACGTCTGAATTGACGTCTAAATAAATAACTTTTAAAAATACTCAATCAAATTTCACACTAATCTCATTATTAACTTTTGAAGTATTTAATCAAACTCCGCCAAATTTACCGGGAAGTTGCCCTAATACCAGCCGATGGTGCCTGCGAAATTACATTGTAAACGGTTCAGAATTGACGTCTGAATTGACGTCTAAATGAATAACTTTTGAAATAATCAATCAAATTTCACACTAATCTCATTAATAACTTTTAAAGTATTTAATCAAACTTTGCCAAAGTTACAGGGAAATTGCCTTAATACCAACCGATGGCGCCTGCGAAATTACATGGTGAACGGTTGAGAATTGACATCTGAATTGACGTCTAAATGAATAACTTTTATAAATACCTAATCAAATTTCACACTAATCTCATTAATAACTTTTGAAGTATTTGATCAAACTTCGTCAAATTCACAGAGAACTTGCCGTAATGCCAGCCGATGGTGCTTGCAGAAAAACATGATAAACGGTTGAGAATTTACGTCTGAATTGCCGTCTAAATGAATAACTTTTAAAAATACTCAGGCGATGGTGCCTGCAAAATTACATGGAAAACGGTTGAGAATTGACATCTGAATTGAGATCTAAATGAATAACTTTTAACGTACTCAATCAAATTTTGCCAAATTAATAGCGAAGTTGCCGTAATATCAGGCGATTATGCCTGCAAAATTACATGGTAAACGGCTGAGAATTGACGTCTGAATCGACGTCTAAATAAATAACTTGTAAAAATACGCAATCAATTTTCACACTAATCTCATTATTAACTTTTGAAGTATTTAATCAAACTTCGCCAAATTTACTGGGAAGTTGCCTTAATACCAGCCGATGGTGTCTGCGAAATTACATTGTAAACAGTTCAGAATTGACTTTTAAATTGACGTCTAAATGAATAACTTTTAAAAATACCTAATCAAATTTCACATTAATCTCATTAATAACTTTTGAAATATTTAATCAAACTTCGTCAAATTCACAGAGAGCTTGCCGTAATGCCAGCCGATGGTGCTTGCAAAAACACATGACAAACGGTTGAGAATTGACGTCTGAATTGCCGTGTAAATGAATAACTTTTAAAAATACTCAGGCGATGGTGCCTGCAAAATTACATGGAAAACGGTTGAAAATTGACGTCTGAATAGACGTCTAAATGATTAACTTTTAACGTACTCAATCAAATTTCGCCAAATTAATAGCGAAGTTGCCGTAATATCAGGCGATGGTGCCTGCAAAATTACATGGTAAACGGTTGAGAATTGACGTCTGAATCGACGTCTAAATGAATAACTTTTAAAAATACTCAATCAATTTTCACACTAATCTCATTAATAACTTTTGAAATATTTAATCAAACTTCGTCAAATTCATAGAGAACTTGCCGTAATGCCAGCCGTTGGTGCATGCAAAAACACATGATAAACGGTTGAGAATTGACGTCTGAATTGCCGTCTAAATAATTAACTTTTAAAAATACTCAGGCGATGGTGCCTGCAAAATTACATGGAAAACGGCTGAAAATTGACGTTTGAATTGACGTCTAAATGATTAACTTTTAACGTACTCAATCAAATTTCGCCAAATTAATAGCGAAGTTGCCGTAATATCAGGCGATGGTGCCTGCAAAATTACATGGTAAACGGTTGAGAATTGACGTCTGAATCGACGTCTAAATGAATAACTTGTAAAAATACTCAATCAATTTTCACACTTATCTCATTATTAACCTTTGAAGTACTAAATCAAACTTTGCTAAATTTACAGGGAACTTGCCTTAATACCAGCCGATGGTGCCTGCAAAATTACATGGTAAACTGTAGAGAATTGACGTCTGAATTGACGTCTAAATGAATAACTTTTAAAAATACTCAATCAAATTTCACACTAATCTCATTATTAACTTTTAAAGTATTTAATCAAACTCCGCCAAATTTACCGGGAAGTTGCCATAATACCAGCCGATGGTGCCTGCGAAATTACATTGTAAACGGTTGAGAATTGACGTCTGAATTGACGTCTAAATGAATAACTTTTGAAATAATCAATTAAATTTCACACTAATCTCATTAATAACTTTTAAAGTACTTAATCAAACTTTGCCAAAGTTACAGGGAAATTGCCTTAATACCAGCCGATGGCGCCTGCGAAATTACATTGTAAACGGTTGAGAATTGACGTCTGAATTGACGTCTAAATGAATAACTTTTAAAAATACTCAATCAAATTTCACACTAATCTCATTAATAACTTTTGAAGTATTTAATCAAACTCCGCCAAATTCACCGGGAAGTTGCCCTAATACCAGCCGATGGTGCCTGCGAAATTACATTGTAAACGGTTCAGAATTGACGTCTGAATTGACGTCTAAATGAATAACTTTTAAAATAATCAATCAAATTTCACACTAATCTCATTAATAACTTTTAAAGTACTTAATCAAACTTTGCCAAAGTTACAACGAAATTGCCTTAATACCAGCCGATGGCGCCTGCGAAATTACATGGTAAACGGTTGAGAATTAACGCCTGAATCGACGTCTAAATGAATAACTTTTAAAAAATACCTAATCAAATTTCACACTAATCTCATTAATAACTTTTGAAATATTTAATCAAACTTTGTCAAATTCATAGAGAACTTGCCGTAATGCCAGCCGATGGTGCTTGCAAAAACACATGATAAATGGTTGATAATTGACGTCTGAATTGCCGTCTAAATAATTAACTTTTAAAAATACTCAGGCGATGGTGCTTGCAAAATTACATGGAAAACGGTTGAGAATTGACGTCTGAATTGACGTCTAAATGATTAACTTTTAACCTACTCAATCAAGTTTCGACAAATTAATAGCGAAGTTGCCGTAATATCAGGCGATGGTGCGTGCAAAATTACATGGTAAACGATTGAGAATTGACGTCTGAATTGACGTCTAAATGAATAACTTTTAAAAATACTCAGTCAAATTTCACACTAATCTCATTAATAATTTTTGAAGTATTTAATCAAACTCCGCCAAATTTACCGGAAAGTTGCCCTAATACCAGCCGATGGTGCCTGCGAAATTACATTGTAAACGGTTCAGAATTGACGTCTGAATTGACGTCTAAATGAATAACTTTTGAAATAATCAATCAAATTTCACACTAATCTCATTAATAACTTTTGAAGTATTTGATCAAACTTCACCAAATTTACAGAGAAGTTGCCTTAATACCAGCCGATGGTGCCTGCAAAATTACATGGTAAACTGTTGAGAATTGACGTCTGAATTGACGTCTAAATAAATAACTTTTAAAAATACTCAATCAAATTTCACACTAATCTCATTATTAACTTTTGAAGTATTTAATCAAACTCCGCCAAATTTACCGGGAAGTTGCCCTAATACCAGCCGATGGTGCCTGCGAAATTACATTGTAAACGGTTCAGAATTGACGTCTGAATTGACGTCTAAATGAATAACTTTTGAAATAATCAATCAAATTTCACACTAATCTCATTAATAACTTTTAAAGTACTTAATCAAACTTTGCCAAAGTTACAGGGAAATTGCCTTAATACCAACCGATGGCGCCTGCGAAATTACATGGTGAACGGTTGAGAATTGACGTCTGAATTGACGTCTAAATGAATAACTTTTATAAATACCTAATCAAATTTCACATTAATCTCATTAATAACTTTTGAAGTATTTAATCAAACTTCGTCAAATTCACAGAGAACTTGCCGTAATGCCAGCCGATGGTGCTTGCAGAAAAACATGATAAACGGTTGAGAATTGACGTCTGAATTGCCGTCTAAATGAATAACTTTTAAAAATACTCAGGCGATGGTGCCTGCAAAATTACATGGAAAACGGTTGAGAATTTACATCTGAATTGAGATCTAAATGAATAACTTTTAACGTACTCAATCAAATTTTGCCAAATTAATAGCGAAGTTGCCGTAATATCAGGCGATTATGCCTGCAAAATTACATGGTAAACGGCTGAGAATTGACGTCTGAATCGACGTCTAAATAAATAACTTGTAAAAATACGCAATCAATTTTCACACTAATCTCATTATTAACTTTTGAAGTATTTAATCAAACTTCGCCAAATTTACTGGGAAGTTGCCTTAATACCAGCCGATGGTGTCTGCGAAATTACATTGTAAACAGTTCAGAATTGACTTTTAAATTGACGTCTAAATGAATAACTTTTAAAAATACCTAATCAAATTTCACATTAATCTCATTAATAACTTTTGAAATATTTAATCAAACTTCGTCAAATTCTCAGAGAGCTTGCCGTAATGCCAGCCGATGGTGCTTGCAAAAACACATGACAAACGGTTGAGAATTGACGTCTGAATTGCCGTCTAAATGAATAACTTTTAAAAATACTCAGGCGATGGTGCCTGCATAATTACATGGAAAACGGTTGAAAATTGACGTCTGAATTGACGTCTAAATGATTAACTTTTAACGTACTCAATCAAATTTCGCCAAATTAATAGCGAAGTTGCCGTAATATCAGGCGATGGTGCCTGCAAAATTACATGGTAAACGGTTGAGAATTGACGTCTGAATCGACGTCTAAATGAATAACTTTTAAAAATACTCAATCAATTTTCACACTAATCTCATTAATAACTTTTGAAATATTTAATCAAACTTCGTCAAATTCATAGAGAACTTGCCGTAATGCCAGCCGTTGGTGCTTGCAAAAACACATGAGAAACGGTTGAGAATTGACGTCTGAATTGCCGTCTAAATAATTAACTTTTAAAAATACTCAGGCGATGGTGCCTGCAAAATTACATGGAAAACGGTTGAAAATTGACGTTTGAATTGACGTCTAAATGATTAACTTTTAACGTACTCAATCAAATTTCGCCAAATTAATAGCGAAGTTGCCGTAATATCAGGCGATGGTGCCTGCAAAATTACATGGTAAACGGTTGAGAATTGACGTCTGAATCGACGTCTAAATGAATAACTTGTAAAAATACTCAATCAATTTTCACACTTATCTCATTATTAACCTTTGAAGTACTAAATCAAACTTTGCTAAATTTACAGGGAACTTGCCTTAATACCAGCCGATGGTGCCTGCAAAATTACATGGTAAACTGTAGAGAATTGACGTCTGAATTGACGTCTAAATGAATAACTTTTAAAAATACTCAATCAAATTTCACACTAATCTCATTATTAACTTTTAAAGTATTTAATCAAACTCCGCCAAATTTACCGGGAAGTTGCCATAATACCAGCCGATGGTGCCTGCGAAATTACATTGTAAACGGTTGAGAATTGACGTCTGAATTGACGTCTAAATGAATAACTTTTGAAATAATCAATCAAATTTCACACTAATCTCATTAATAACTTTTAAAGTACTTAATCAAACTTTGCCAAAGTTACAGGGAAATTGCCTTAATACCAGCCGATGGCGCCTGCGAAATTACATGGTAAACGGTTTAGAATTGACGTCTGAATTGATGTCTAAATGATTAACTTTTAAAAATACCTAATCAAATTTCACATTATTCTCTTAATAACTTTTGAAGTATTTAATCAAACTTCGTCAAATTCACAGAGAACTTGCCGTAATGCCAGCCGATGGTGCTTGCCAAAAACATGATAAACGGTTGAGAAGTGACGTGTGAATTGCCGTCTAAATGAATATTTTTTAAAAATACTCAGGCGATGGTGCCTGCAAAATTACATGGTAAACGGTTGAGAATTGACGTCTGAATTGACGTCTAAATGAATAACTTGCAAAAATACTCAATCAATTTTCACAGTAATCTCATTAATAACTTTTAAAGTATTTAATCAAACTTCGCCAAATTTACTGGGAAGTTGCCTTAATACCAGCCGATGGTGTCTAAAAAAATTACATGGTAAACGGTTGAGAATTGACTTTTGAATTGACGTCTAAATGAATAACTTTTGAAATAATCAATCAAATTTCACACTAATCTCATTAATAACTTTTAAAGTACCTAATCAAACTTTGCCAGGGTTATAGGGAAATTGCCTTAATACCAGCCGATGGCGCCTGCAAAATTACATGGTAAACTGTTGCGAATTGACGACTGAATTGAAGTCTAAATGAATAACCTTTAAAAATACCTAATCAAATTTCACACTAATCTAATTAATAACTTTTGAAATATTTAATCAAACTTCGTCAAATTCACAGAGAACTTGCCGTAATGCCAGCCGATGGTGCTTGCAAAAACACATGATAAACGGTTGAGAATTGACGTCTGAATTGCCGTCTAAATGATTAACTTTTAACGTACTCAATCAAATGTCGCCAAATTAATAGCGAAGTTGCCGTAATATCAGGCGATGGTGCCTGCAAAATTACATGGTAAACGGTTGAGAATTGACGTCTGAATTGATGTCTAAATATTTAACTTTTAAAAATACCTAATCAAATTTCACATTAATCTCATTAATAACTTTTGAAGTATTTAATCAAGCTTCGTCAAATTCACAGAGAACTTGCCGTAATGCCAGCCGATAGTGCTTGCAAAAAACATGATAAACGGTTGAGAAGTGACGTGTGAATTGCCGTCTATATGAATAAATTTTAAAAATACTCAGGCGATGGTGCCTGCAAAATTACATGGTAAACGGTTGAGAATTGACGTCTGAATTGACGTCTAAATGAATAACTTGCAAAAATACTCAATCAATTTTCACAGTAATCTCATTAATAACTTTTAAAGTATTTAATCAAACTTTGCCAAATTTACTGGGAAGTTGCCCTAATACCAGCCGATGGTGTCTAAAAAATTTACATGGTAAACGGTTGAGAATTGACTTTTGAATTGACGTCTAAATGAATAACTTTTGAAATAATCAATCAAATTTCACACTAATCTCATTAATAACTTTTAAAGTACCTAATAAAACTTTGCCAGGGTTATAGGGAAATTGCCTTAATACCAGCCGATGGCGCCTGCAAAATTACATGGTAAACTGTTGCGAATTGACGACTGAATTGAAGTCTAAATGAATAACTTTTAAAAATACCTAATCAAATTTCACATTAATCTAATTAATAACTTTTGAAATATTTAATCAAACTTCGTCAAATTCACAGAAAACTTGCCGTAATGCCAGCCGATGGTGCTTGCAAAAACACATGATAAACGGTTGAGAAATGACGTCTGAATTGCCGTCTAAATGAATAACTTTTAAAAATACTCAGGCGATGGTGCCTGCAAAATTACATGGTAAACGGTTGAGAATTGACGTCTGAATTGACGTCTAAATGAATAACTTGTAAAAATACTCAATCAATTTTCACACTAGTCTCATTATTAACTTTTGAAGTACTTAATCAAACTTTGCCAAATTTACAGGGAACTTGCCTTAATACCAGCCGATGGTGCCTGCAAAATTACATGGTAAACTGTTGAGAATTGACGTCTGAATTGACGTCTAAATGAATAACTTTAAAAAATATTCAATCAAATTTCACACTAATCTCATTAATAACTTTTGAAGTATTTAATCAAACTCCGCCAAATTTACCGGGAAGTTGTCATAATACCAGCCGATGGTGCCTGCGAAATTACATAGTAAACAGTTGAGAATTGACGTCTGAATTGACGTCTAAATGAATAACTTTTAAAAATACTCAATCAATTTTCACAGTAATCTCATTAATAACTTTTAAAGTATTTAATCAAACTTCGCCAAATTTACTGGGAAGTTGCCTTAATACCAGCCGATGGTGCCTGCGAAATTACATTGTAAACGGTTCAGAATTGACGTCTGAATTGACGTCTAAATGAATAACTTTTGAAATAATCAATCAAATTTCACACTAATCTCATTATTAACTTTTAAAGTACTTAATCAAACTTTGCCAAAGTTACAGGGAAATTGCCTTAATACCAGCCGATGGCGCCTGCGAAATTACATGGTAAACGGTTGAGAATTGACGTCTGAATTGACGTCTAAATGAATAGCTTTAAAAAATATTCAATCAAATTTCACACTAATCTCATTAATAACTTTTGAAGTATTTAATCAAACTCCGCCAAATTTGCCGGGAAGTTGTCATAATACCAGCCGATGGTGCCTGCGAAATTACATAGTAAACGGTTGAGAATTGACGTCTGAATTGACGTCTAAATGAATAACTTTTAAAAATACTCAATCAATTTTCACAGTAATCTCATTAATAACTTTTAAAAAATTTAATCAAACTTCGCCAAATTTACTGGGAAGTTGCCTTAATACCAGCCGATGGTGCCTGCGAAATTACATTGTAAACGGTTCAGAATTGACGTCTGAATTGACGTCTAAATGAATAACTTTTGAAATAATCAATCAAATTTCACACTAATCTCATTAATAACTTTTAAAGTACTTAATCAAACTTTGCCAAAGTTACAGGGAAATTGTCTTAATACCAGCCGATGGCGCCTGCGAAATTACATGGTAAACGGTTGAGAATTGACGTCTGAATTGATGTCTAAATGATTAACTTTTAAAAATACCTAATCAAATTTCACATTATTCCCATTAATAACTTTTGAAGTATTTAATCAAACTTCGTCAAATTCACAGAGAACTTGCCGTAATGCCAGCCGATGGTGCTTGCCAAAAACATGATAAACGGTTGAGAAGTGACGTGTGAATTGCCGTCTAAATGAATATTTTTTAAAAATACTCAGGCGATGGTGCCTGCAAAATTACATGGTAAACGATTGAGAATTGACGTCTGAATTGACGTCTAAATGAATAACTTTTGAAATAATCAATCAAATTTCACACTAATCTCATTAATAACTTTTAAAGTACCTAATCAAACTTTGCCAGGGTTATAGGGAAATTGCCTTAATACCAGCCGATGGCGCCTGCAAAATTACATGGCAAACTGTTGCGAATTGACGACTGAATTGAAGTCTAAATGAATAACTTTTAAAAATACCTAATCAAATTTCACACTAATCTAATTAATAACTTTTGAAATATTAAATCAAACTTCGTCAAATTCACAGAGAACTTGCCGTAATGCCAGCCGATGGTGCTTGCAAAAACACATGATAAACGGTTGAGAATTGACGTCTGAATTGCCGTCTAAATGATTAACTTTTAACGTACTCAATCAAATGTCGCCAAATTAATAGCGAAGTTGCCGTAATATCAGGCGATGGTGCCTGCAAAATTACATGGTAAACGGTTGAGAATTGACGTCTGAATTGACGTCTAAATGAATAACTTGTAAAAATACTCAATCAATTTTCACACTACCGTAATATCAGGCGATGGTGCCTGCAAAATTACATGGTAAACGGTTGAGAATTGACGTCTGGATTGACGTCTAAATGAATAACTTGTAAAAATACTCAATCAATTTTCACACTAGTCTCATTATTAACTTTTGAAGTAATTAATCAAACTTTGCCAAATTTACAGGGAACTTGCCTTAATACCAGCCGATGGTGCCTGCAAAATTACATGGTAAACTGTTGAGAATTGACGTTTGAATTGACGTCTAAATAAATAACTTTAAAAAATATTCAATCAAATTTCACACTAATCTCATTAATAACTTTTAAAGTATTTAATCAAACTCCGCCAAATTTACCGGGAAGTTGCCATAATACCTGCCGATAGTGCCTGCGAAATTACATTGTAAACGGTTGAGAATTGACGTCTGAATTGACGTCTAAATGAATAACTTTTAAAAATACTCAATGAAATTTCACACTAATCTCATTAATAACTTTTGAAGTATTTAATCAAACTCCGCCAAATTCACCGGGAAGTTGCCCTAATACCAGCCGATGGTATTTTACATTGTAAACGGTTCAGAATTGACGTCTGAATTGACGTCTAAATGAATAACTTTTAAAAATACTCAGGCGATGGTGCCTGCAAAATTACATGGAAAACGGTTGAAAATTGACGTCTGAATTGACGTCTAAATGATTAACTTTTAACGTACTCAATCAAATTTCGCCAAATTAATAGCGAAGTTGCCGTAATATCAGGCGATGGTGCCTGCAAAATTACATGGTAAACGGTTGAGAATTGACGTCTGAATCGACGTCTAAATGAATAACTTTTAAAAATACTCAATCAATTTTCACACTAATCTCAATAATAACTTTTGAAATATTTAATCAAACTTCGTCAAATTCATAGAGAACTTGCCGTAATGCCAGCCGTTGGTGCTTGCAAAAACACATGATAAACGGTTGAGAATTGACGTCTGAATTGCCGTCTAAATAATTAACTTTTAAAAATACTCAGGCGATGGTGCCTGCAAAATTACATGGAAAACGGTTGAAAATTGACGTTTGAATTGACGTCTAAATGATTAACTTTTAACGTACTCAATCAAATTTCGTCAAATTAATAGCGAAGTTGCCGTAATATCAGGCGATGGTGCCTGCAAAATTACATGGTAAACGGTTGAGAATTGACGTCTGAATCGACGTCTAAATGAATAACTTGTAAAAATACTCAATCAATTTTCACACTTATCTCATTATTAACCTTTGAAGTACTAAATCAAACTTTGCTAAATTTACAGGGAACTTGCCTTAATACCAGCCGATGGCGCCTGCGAAATTACATGGTAAACGGTTGAGAATTGACGTCTGAATTGATGTCTAAATAATTAACTTTTAAAAATACCTAATCAAATTTCACATTAATCTCATTAATAACTTTTGAAGTATTTAATCAAACTTCGTCAAATTCACAGAGAACTTGCCGTAATGCCAGCCGATGGTGCTTGCAAAAAACATGATAAACGGTTGAGAAGTGACGTGTGAATTGCCGTCTAAATGAATAATTTTTAAAAATACTCAGGCGATGGTGCCTGCAAAATTACATGGTAAACGGTTGAGAATTGACGTCTGAATTGACGTCTAAATGAATAACTTGCAAAAATACTCAATCAATTTTCACAGTAATCTCATTAATAACTTTTAAAGTATTTAATCAAACTTCGCCAAATTTACTGGGAAGTTGCCTTAATACCAGCCGATGGTGTCTAAAAAATTTACATGGTAAACGGTTGAGAATTGACTTTTGAATTGACGTCTAAATGAATAACTTTTGAAATAATCAATCAAATTTCACACTAATCTCATTAATAACTTTTAAAGTACCTAATCAAACTTTGCCAGGGTTATAGGGAAATTGCCTTAATACCAGCCGATGGCGCCTGCAAAATTACATGGTAAACTGTTGCGAATTGACGACTGAATTGAAGTCTAAATGAATAACTTTTAAAAATACCTAATCAAATTTCACACTAATCTAATTAATAACTTTTGAAATATTTAATCAAACTTCGTCAAATTCACAGAGAACTTGCCGTAATGCCAGCCGATGGTGCTTGCAAAAACACATGATAAACGGTTGAGAAATGACGTCTGATTTGCCGTCTAAATGAATAACTTTTAAAAATACTCAGGCGATGGTGCCTGCAAAATTACATGGTAAACGGTTGAGAATTGACGTCTGAATTGACGTCTAAATGAATAACTTGTAAAAATACTCAATCAATTTTCACACTAGTCTCATTATTAACTTTTGAAGTACTTAATCAAACTTTGCCAAATTTACAGGGAACTTGCCTTAATACCAGCCGATGGTGCCTGCAAAATTACATGGTAAACTGTTGAGAATTGACGTCTGAATTGACGTCTAAATGAATAACTTTAAAAAATATTCAATCAAATTTCACACTAATCTCATTAATAACTTTTGAAGTATTTAATCAAACTCCGCCAAATTTACCGGGAAGTTGTCATAATACCAGCCGATGGTGCCTGCGAAATTACATAGTAAACGGTTGAGAATTGACGTCTGAATTGACGTCTAAATGAATAACTTTTAAAAATACTCAATCAATTTTCACAGTAATCTCATTAATAACTTTTAAAGTATTTAATCAAACTTCGCCAAATTTACTGGGAAGTTGCCTTAATACCAGCCGATGGTGCCTGCGAAATTACATTGTAAACGGTTCAGAATTGACGTCTGAATTGACGTCTAAATGAATAACTTTTGAAATAATCAATCAAATTTCACACTAATCTCATTAATAACTTTTAAAGTACTTAATCAAACTTTGCTAAAGTTACAGGGAAATTGCCCTAATACCAGCCGATGGCGCCTGCGAAATTACATGGTAAACGGTTGAGAATTGACGTCTGAATTGATGTCTAAATGATTAACTTTTAAAAATACCTAATCAAATTTCACATTATTCTCTTAATAACTTTTGAAGTATTTAATCAAACTTCGTCAAATTCACAGAGAACTTGCCGTAATGCCAGCCGATGGTGCTTGCCAAAAACATGATAAACGGTTGAGAAGTGACGTGTGAATTGCCGTCTAAATGAATATTTTTTAAAAATACTCAGGCGATGGTGCCTGCAAAATTACATGGTAAACGGTTGAGAATTGACGTCTGAATTGACGTCTAAATGAATAACTTGCAAAAATACTCAATCAATTTTCACAGTAATCTCATTAATAACTTTTAAAGTATTTAATCAAACTTCGCCAAATTTACTGGGAAGTTGCCTTAATACCAGCCGATGGTGTCTAAAAAAATTACATGGTAAACGGTTGAGAATTGACTTTTGAATTGACGTCTAAATGAATAACTTTTGAAATAATCAATCAAATTTCACACTAATCTCATTAATAACTTTTAAAGTACCTAATCAAACTTTGCCAGGGTTATAGGGAAATTGCCTTAATACCAGCCGATGGCGCCTGCAAAATTACATGGTAAACTGTTGCGAATTGACGACTGAATTGAAGTCTAAATGAATAACTTTTAAAAATACCTAATCAAATTTCACACTAATCTAATTAATAACTTTTGAAATATTTAATCAAACTTCGTCAAATTCACAGAGAACTTGCCGTAATGCCAGCCGATGGTGCTTGCAAAAACACATGATAAACGGTTGAGAATTGACGTCTGAATTGCCGTCTAAATGATTAACTTTTAACGTACTCAATCAAATGTCGCCAAATTAATAGCGAAGTTGCCGTAATATCAGGCGATGGTGCCTGCAAAATTACATGGTAAACGGTTGAGAATTGACGTCTGAATTGATGTCTAAATAATTAACTTTTAAAAATACCTAATCAAATTTCACATTAATCTCATTAATAACTTTTGAAGTATTTAATCAAACTTCGTCAAATTCACAGAGAACTTGCCGTAATGCCAGCCGATAGTGCTTGCAAAAAACATGATAAACGGTTGAGAAGTGACGTGTGAATTGCCGTCTAAATGAATAATTTTTAAAAATACTCAGGCGATGGTGCCTGCAAAATTACATGGTAAACGGTTGAGAATTGACGTCTGAATTGACGTCTAAATGAATAACTTGCAAAAATACTCAATCAATTTTCACAGTAATCTCATTAATAACTTTTAAAGTATTTAATCAAACTTTGCCAAATTTACTGGGAAGTTGCCCTAATACCAGCCGATGGTGTCTAAAAAATTTACATGGTAAACGGTTGAGAATTGACTTTTGAATTGACGTCTAAATGAATAACTTTTGAAATAATCAATCAAATTTCACACTAATCTCATTAATAACTTTTAAAGTACCTAATCAAACTTTGCCAGGGTTATAGGGAAATTGCCTTAATACCAGCCGATGGCGCCTGCAAAATTACATGGTAAACTGTTGCGAATTGACGTCTGAATTGAAGTCTAAATGAATAACTTTTAAAAATACCTAATCAAATTTCACACTAATCTAATTAATAACTTTTGAAATATTTAATCAAACTTCGTCAAATTCACAGAGAACTTGCCGTAATGCCAGCCGATGGTGCTTGCAAAAACACATGATAAACGGTTGAGAATTGACGTCTGAATTGCCGTCTAAATGATTAACTTTTAACGTACTCAATCAAATGTCGCCAAATTAATAGCGAAGTTGCCGTAATATCAGGCGATGGTGCCTGCAAAATTACATGGTAAACGGTTGAGAATTGACGTCTGAATTGACGTCCAAATGAATAACTTGTAAAAATACTCAATCAATTTTCACACTACCGTAATATCAGGCGATGGTGCCTGCAAAATTACATGGTAAACGGTTGAGAATTGACGTCTGAATTGACGTCTAAATGAATAACTTGTAAAAATACTCAATCAATTTTCACACTAGTCTCATTATTAACTTTTGAAGTAATTAATCAAACTTTGCCCAATTCACAGGGAACTTGCCTTAATACCAGCCGATGGTGCCTGCAAAATTACATGGTAAACTGTTGAGAATTGACGTCTGAATTGACGTCTAAATAAAAAACTTTAAAAAATATTCAATCAAATTTCACACTAATCTCATTAATAACTTTTAAAGTATTTAATCAAACTCCGCCAAATTTACCGGGAAGTTGCCATAATACCTGCCGATAGTGCCTGCGAAATTACATTGTAAACGGTTGAGAATTGACGTCTGAATTGACGTCTAAATGAATAACTTTTAAAAATACTCAATGAAATTTCACACTAATCTCATTAATAACTTTTGAAGTATTTAATCAAACTCCGCCAAATTCACCGGGAAGTTGCCCTAATACCAGCCGATGGTATTTTACATTGTAAACGGTTCAGAATTGACGTCTGAATTGACGTCTAAATGAATAACTTTTAAAATAATCAATCAAATTTCACACTAATCTCATTAATAACTTTTACAGTACTTAATCAAACTTTGCCAAAGTTACAGGGAAATTGCCTTAATACCAGCTGATGGCGCCTGCGAAATTACATGGTAAACGGTTGAGAATTAACGCCTGAATCGACGTCTAAATGAATAACTTTTAAAAATACCTAATCAAATTTCACACTAATCTCATTAATAACTTTTGAAATATTTAATCAAACTTCGTCAAATTCATAGAGAACTTGCCGTAATGCCAGCCGATGGTGCTTGCAAAAACACATGATAAACGGTTGAGAATTGACGTCTGAATTGCCGTCTAAATAATTAACTTTTAAAAATACTCAGGCGATGGTGCCTGCAAAATTACATGGAAAACGGTTGAGAATTGACGTCTGAATTGACGTCTAAATGATTAACTTTTAACGTACTCAATCAAGTTTTGCCAAATTAATAGCGAAGTTGCCGTAATTTTGCCGATGGTGCCTGCAAAATTACATGGTAAACGATTGAGAATTGACGTCTGAATTGACGTCTAAATGAATAACTTTAAAAAATATTCAATCAAATTTCACACTAATCTCATTAATAACTTTTAAAGTATTTAATCAAACTCCGCCAAATTTACCGGGAAGTTGCCCTAATACCAGCCGATGGTGCCTGCGAAATTACATTGTAAACGGTTCAGAATTGACGTCTGAATTGACGTCTAAATTAATAACTTTTGAAATAATCAATCAAATTTCACACTAATCTCATTAATAACTTTTAAAGTACTTAATCAAACTTTGCCAAAGTTACAGAGAAATTGCCTTAATACCAACCGATGGTGCTTGCAGAAAAACATGATAAACGGTTGAGAATTGACGTCTGAATTGCCGTCTAAATGAATAACTTTTAAAAATACTCAGGCGATGGTGCCTGCAAAATTACATGGAAAACGGTTGAGAATTGACGTCTGAATTGACGTCTAAATGAATAACTTGTAAAAATACTCAATCAATTTTCACACTAGTCTCATTATTAACTTTTGAAGTGCTTAATCAAACTTTGCCAAATTTACAGGGAACTTGCCTTAATACCAGCCGATGGTGCCTGCAAAATTACATGGTAAACTGTTGAGAATTGACGTCTGAATTGACGTCTAAATGAATAACTTTAAAAAATATTCAATCAAATTTCACACTAATCTCATTAATAACTTTTGAAGTATTTAATCAAACTCCGCCAAATTTACCGGGAAGTTGTCATAATACCAGCCGATGGTGCCTGCGAAATTACATAGTAAACGGTTGAGAATTGACGTCTGAATTGACGTCTAAATGAATAACTTTTAAAAATACTCAATCAATTATCACAGTAATCTCATTAATAACTTTTAAAGTATTTAATCAAACTTCGCCAAATTTACTGGGAAGTTGCCTTAATACCAGCTGATGGTGCCTGCGAAATTACATTGTAAACGGTTCAGAATTGACGTCTGAATTGACGTCTAAATGAATAACTTTTGAAATAATCAATCAAATTTCACACTAATCTCATTAATAACTTTTAAAGTACTTAATCAAACTTTGCCAAAGTTACAGGGAAATTGCCTTAATACCAGCCGATGGCGCCTGCGAAATTACATGGTAAACGGTTGAGAATTGACGTCTGAATTGATGTCTAAATGATTAACTTTTAAAAATACCTAATCAAATTTCACATTAATCTCATTAATAACTTTTGAAGTATTTAATTAAACTTCGTCAAATTCACAGAGAATTTGCCGTAATGCCAGCCGATGGTGCTTGCAAAAAACATGATAAACGGTTGAGAAGTGACGTGTCAATTGCCGTCTAAATGAATAACTTTTAAAAATACTCAGGCGATGGTGCCTGCAAAATTACATGGTAAACGGTTGAGAATTGACGTCTGAATTGACGTCTAAATGAATAACTTGCAAAAATACTCAATCAAATTTCACACTAATCTCATTAATAACTTTTAAAGTATTTAATCAAACTCCGCCAAATTTACCGGGAAGTTGTCATAATACCAGCCGATGGTGTCTGCGAAATTACAT
Source organism: Flabesymbios commensalis (assembly GCA_964017125.1). Taxonomy (NCBI): domain Eukaryota; kingdom Metazoa; phylum Annelida; class Polychaeta; order Terebellida; family Flabelligeridae; genus Flabesymbios; species Flabesymbios commensalis. Next base: position 523,070 of record OZ024918.1, read on the forward strand.
AGTAAACAGTTGAGAATTGACGTCTGAATTGACGTCTAAATGAATAACTTTTAGAAATACTCAATCAATTTTCACAGTAATCTCATTAATAACTTTTAAAGTATTTAATCAAACTTCGCCAAATTTACTGGGAAGTTGCCTGAATACCAGCCGATGGTGCCTGCGAAATTACATTGTAAACGGTTCAGAATTGACGTCTGAATTGACTTCTAAATGAATAACTTTTGAAATAATCAATCAAATTTCACACTAATCTCATTAATAACTTTTAAAGTACTTAATCAAACTTTGCCAAAGTTACAGGGAAATTGCCCTAATACCAGCCGATGGCGCCTGCGAAATTACATGGTAAACGGTTGAGAATTGACGTCTGAATTGATGTCTAAATGATTAACTTTTAAAAATACCTAATCAAATTTCACATTAATCTCATTAATAACTTTTGAAGTATTTAATCAAACTTCGTCAAATTCACAGAGAACTTGCCGTAATGCCAGCCGATGGTGCTTGCCAAAAACATGATAAACGGTTGAGAAGTGACGTGTGAATTGCCGTCTAAATGAATAATTTTTAAAAATACTCAGGCGATGGTGCCTGCAAAATTACACGGTAAACGGTTGAGAATTGACGTCTGAATTGACGTCTAAATGAATAACTTGCAAAAATACTCAATCAATTTTCACAGTAATCTCATTAATAACTTTTAAAGTATTTAATCAAACTTCGCCAAATTTACTGGGAAGTTGCCTTAATACCAGCCGATGGTGTCTAAAAAAATTACATGGTAAACGGTTGAGAATTGACTTTTGAATTGACGTCTAAATGAATAACTTTTGAAATAATCAATCAAATTTCACACTAATCTCATTAATAACTTTTAAAGTACCTAATCAAACTTTGCCAGGGTTATAGGGAAATTGCCTTAATACCAGCCGATGGCGCCTGCAAAATTACATGGTAAACTGTTGCGAATTGACGACTGAATTGAAGTCTAAATGAATAACTTTTAAAAATACCTAATCAAATTTCACACTAATCTAATTAATAACTTTTGAAATATTTAATCAAACTTCGTCAAATTCACAGAGAACTTGCCGTAATGCCAGCCGATGGTGCTTGCAAAAACACATGATAAACGGTTGAGAATTGACGTCTGAATTGCCGTCTAAATGAATAACTTTTAAAAATACTCAGGCGATGGTACCTGCAAAATTACATGGTAAACGGTTGAGAATTGACGCCTGAATTGACGTCTAAATGAATAACTTGTAAAAATACTCAATCAATTTTCACACTAGTCTCATTATTAATTTTTGAAGTACTTAATCAAACTTTGCCAAATTAACAGGGAACTTGCCTTAATACCAGCCGATGGTGCCTGCAAAATTACATGGTAAACTGTTAAGAATTGACGTCTGAATTGACGTCTAAATGAATAACTTTAAAAAATATTCAATCAAATTTCACACTAATCTCATTAATAACTTTTAAAGTATTTAATCAAACTCCGCCAAATATACCGGGAAGTTGCCATAATACCAGCCGATAGTGCCTGCGAAATTACATTGTAAACGGTTGAGAATTGACGTCTGAATTGACGTCTAAATGAATAACTTTTAAAAATACTCAATCAAATTTCACACTAATCTCATTAATAACTTTTGAAGTATTTAATCAAACTCCGCCAAATTCACCGGGAAGTTGCCCTAATACCAGCCGATGGTGCCTGCGAAATTACATTGTAAACGGTTCAGAATTGACGTCTGAATTGACGTCTAAATGAATAACTTTTAAAATAATCAATCAAATTTCACACTAATCTCATTAATAACTTTTAAAGTACTTAATCAAACTTTGCCAAAGTTACAGCGAAATTGCCTTAATACCAGCCGATGGCGCCTGCGAAATTACATGGTAAACGGTTGAGAATTAAATCCTGAATCGACGTCTAAATGAATAACTTTTAAAAATACCTAATCAAATTTCACACTAATCTCATTAATAACTTTTGAAATATTTAATCAAACTCCGCCAAATTTACCAGAAAGTTGCCCTAATATCAGCCGATGGTGCCTGCGAAATTACATTGTAAACGGTTCAGAATTGACGTCTGAATTGACGTCTAAATGAATAACTTTTGAAATAATCAATCAAATTTCACACTAATCTCATTAATAACTTTTGAAGTATTTGATCAAACTTCACCAAATTTACAGAGAAGTTGCCTTAATACCAGCCGATGGTGCCTGCAAAATTACATGGTAAACTGTTGAGAATTGACGTCTGAATTGACGTCTAAATAAATAACTTTTAAAAATACTCAATCAAATTTCACACTAATCTCATTAATAACTTTTGAAGTATTTCATCAAACTTCGTCAAATTCACAGAGAACTTGCCGTAATGCCAGCCGATGGTGCTTGCCAAAAACATGATAAACGGTTGAGAAGTGACGTGTGAATTGCCGTCTAAATGAATAATTTTTAAAAATACTCAGGCGATGGTGCCTGCAAAATTACACGGTAAACGGTTGAGAATTGACGTCTGAATTGACGTCTAAATGAATAACTTGCAAAAATACTCAATCAATTTTCACAGTAATCTCATTAATAACTTTTAAAGTATTTAATCAAACTTCGCCAAATTTACTGGGAAGTTGCCTTAATACCAGCCGATGGTGTCTAAAAAAATTACATGGTAAACGGTTGAGAATTGACTTTTGAATTGACGTCTAAATGAATAACTTTTGAAATAATCAATCAAATTTCACACTAATCTCATTAATAACTTTTAAAGTACCTAATCAAACTTTGCCAGGGTTATAGGGAAATTGCCTTAATACCAGCCGATGGCGCCTGCAAAATTACATGGTAAACTGTTGCGAATTGACGACTGAATTGAAGTCTAAATGAATAACTTTTAAAAATACCTAATCAAATTTCACACTAATCTAATTAATAACTTTTGAAATATTTAATCAAACTTCGTCAAATTCACAGAGAACTTGCCGTAATGCCAGCCGATGGTGCTTGCAAAAACACATGATAAACGGTTGAGAATTGACGTCTGAATTGCCGTCTAAATGAATAACTTTTAAAAATACTCAGGCGATGGTGCCTGCAAAATTACATGGTAAACGGTTGAGAATTGACGTCTGAATTGACGTCTAAATGAATAACTTGTAAAAATACTCAATCCATTTTCACACTAGTCTCATTATTAGCTTTTGAAGTAATTAATCAAACTTTGCCAAATTTACAGGGAACTTGCCTTAATACCAGCCGATGGTGCCTGCAAAATTACATGGTAAACTGTTGAGAATTGACGTCTGAATTGACGTCTAAATGAATAACTTTAAAAAATATTCAATCAAATTTCACACTAATCTCATTAATAACTTTTAAAGTATTTAATCAAACTCCGCCAAATTAACCGGGAAGTTGCCATAATACCAGCCGATAGTGCCTGCGAAATTACATTGTAAACGGTTGAGAATTGACGTCTGAATTGACGTCTAAATGAATAACTTTTAAAAATACTCAATCAAATTTCACACTAATCTCATTAATAACTTTTGAAGTATTTAATCAAACTCCGCCAAATTCACCGGGAAGTTGCCCTAATACCAGCCGATGGTGCCTGCGAAATTACATTGTAAACGGTTCAGAATTGACGTCTGAATTGACGTCTAAATGAATAATTTTTGATATAATCAATCAAATTTCACACTAATCTCATTAATAACTTTTAAAGTACTTAATCAAACTTTGCCAAAGTTACAGGGAAATTGCCTTAATACCAGCCGATGGCGCCTGCGAAATTACATGGTAAACGGTTGAGAATTGACGTCTGAATTGATGTCTAAATGATTAACTTTTAAAAATACCTAATCAAATTTCACATTATTCTCATTAATAACTTTTGAAGTATTTAATCAAACTTCGTCAAATTCACAGAGAACTTGCCGTAATGCCAGCCGATGGTGCTTGCCAAAAACATGATAAATGGTTGAGAAGTGACGTGTGAATTGCCGTCTAAATGAATATTTTTTAAAAATACTCAGGCGATGGTGCCTGCAAAATTACATGGAAAACGGTTGAGAATTGACGACTGAATGGACGTCTAAATGATTAACTTTTAACGTACTCAATCAAGTTTCGCCAAATTAATAGCGAAGTTGCCGTAATATCAGGCGATGGTGCCTGCAAAATTACATGGTAAACGATTGAGAATTGACGTCTGAATTGACGTCTAAATGAATAACTTTTAAAAATACTCAATCAAATTTCACACTAATCTCATTAATAACTTTTGAAGTATTTAATCAAACTCCGCCAAATTTACCGGGAAGTTGCCCTAATACCAGCCGATGGTGCCTGCGAAATTACATTGTAAACGGTTCAGAATTGACGTCTGAATTGACGTCTAAATGAATAACTTTTGAAATAATCAATCAAATTTCACACTAATCTCATTAATAACTTTTAAAGTACTTAATCAAACTTTGCCAAAGTTACAGGGAAATTGCCTTAATACCAACCGATGGCGCCTGCGAAATTACATGGTGAACGGTTGAGAATTGACGTCTGAATTGACGTCTAAATGAATAACTTTTATAAATACCTAATCAAATTTCACACTAATCTCATTAATAACTTTTGAAGTATTTAATGAAACTTCGTCAAATTCACAGAGAACTTGCCGTAATGCCAGCCGATGGTGCTTGCAGAAAAACATGATAAACGGTTGAGAATTGACGTCTGAATTGCCGTCTAAATGAATAACTTTTAAAAATACTCAGGCGATGGTGCCTGCAAAATTACATGGAATACGGTTGAGAATTGACGTCTGAATTGACGTCTAAATGATTAACTTTTAACGTACTCAATCAAATTTTGCCAAATTAATAGCGAAGTTGCCGTAATATCAGGCGATGGTGCCTGCAAAATTACATGGTAAACGGTTGAGAATTGACGTCTGAATCGACCTCTAAATGAATAACTTGTAAAAATACTCAATGAATTTTCACACTAATCTCATTATTAACTTTTGAAGTACTTAATCAAACTTTGCCAAATTTACAGGGAACTTGCCTTAATACCAGCCGATGCTGCCTGCAAAATTATATGGTAAACTGTTGAGAATTGACGTCTGAATTGACGTCTAAATGAAAAACTTTTAAAAATACTCAATGAATTTTCACACTAATCTCATTAATAACTTTCGAAGTATTTAATTAAACTTTGCCAAATTTACAGGGAAGTTGCCTTAATACCAGCCGATGGTGCCTGCGAAATTACATGGTAAACTGTTGAGAATTGACTTCTGAATTGACGTCTAAATGAATAACTTTTAAAATACTCAATTTAATTTCACAGTAATCTCATTAATAACTTTCGAAGTATTTAATCAAACTTCGGCAAATTTACAGGGAAGTTGCCTTAATACCAGCCGATGGTGCCTGCGAAATTACATTGTAAACTGTTGAGAATTGACGTCTGAATTGACGTCTAAATGAATAACTTTTAAAAATACTCAATGAAATCTCACATTAATCTCATTAATAACTTTTGAAGTATTTAATCAAACTTCGCCAAATTTACAGGGAAGTTGCCTTAGTACTAGCCGATGGTGCCTGCAAAATTACATGGTAAACTGCTGAGAATTGACGTCTGAATTGACGTCTAAATGAATAACTTTTAAAATAATCAATCAAATTTCACACTAATCTCATTAATAACTTTTAAAGTACTTAATCAAACTTTGCCAAAGTTCCAGCGAAATTGCCTTAATACCAGCCGATGGCGCCTGCGAAATTACATGGTAAACGGTTGAGAATTAAATCCTGAATCGACGTCTAAATGAATAACTTTTAAAAATACCTAATCAAATTTCACACTAATCTCATTAATAACTTTTGAAATATTTAATCAAACTCCGCCAAATTTACCGGAAAGTTGCCCTAATATCAGCCGATGGTGCCTGCGAAATTACATTGTAAGCGGTTCAGAATTGACGTCTGAATTGACGTCTAAATGAATAACTTTTGAAATAATCAATCAAATTTCACACTAATCTCATTAATAACTTTTGAAGTATTTGATCAAACTTCACCAAATTTACAGAGAAGTTGCCTTAATACCAGCCGATGGTGCCTGCAAAATTACATGGTAAACTGTTGAGAATTGACGTCTGAATTGACGTCTAAATAAATAACTTTTAAAAATACTCAATCAAATTTCACACTAATCTCATTAATAACTTTTGAAGTATTTCATCAAACTTCGTCAAATTCACAGAGAACTTGCCGTAATGCCAGCCGATGGTGCTTGCCAAAAACATGATAAACGGTTGAGAAGTGACGTGTGAATTGCCGTCTAAATGAATAACTTTTAAAAATACTCAATGAAATCTCACATTAATCTCATTAATAACTTTTGAAGTATTTAATCAAACTTCGCCAAATTTACAGGGAAGTTGCCTTAGTACTAGCCGATGGTGCCTGCAAAATTACACGGTAAACGGTTGAGAATTGACGTCTGAATTGACGTCTAAATGAATAACTTGCAAAAATACTCAATCAATTTTCACAGTAATCTCATTAATAACTTTTAAAGTATTTAATCAAACTTCGCCAAATTTACTGGGAAGTTGCCTTAATACCAGCCGATGGTGTCTAAAAAAATTACATGGTGAACGGTTGAGAATTGACTTTTGAATTGACGTCTAAATGAATAACTTTTGAAATAATCAATCAAATTTCACACTAATCTCATTAATAACTTTTAAAGTACCTAATCAAACTTTGCCAGGGTTATAGGGAAATTGCCTTAATACCAGCCGATGGCGCCTGCAAAATTACATGGTAAACTGTTGCGAATTGACGACTGAATTGAAGTCTAAATGAATAACTTTTAAAAATACCTAATCAAATTTCACACTAATCTAATTAATAACTTTTGAAATATTTAATCAAACTTCGTCAAATTCACAGAGAACTTGCCGTAATGCCAGCCGATGGTGCTTGCAAAAACACATGATAAACGGTTGAGAATTGACGTCTGAATTGCCGTCTAAATGAATAACTTTTAAAAATACTCAGGCGATGGTGCCTGCAAAATTACATGGTAAACGGTTGAGAATTGACGTCTGAATTGACGTCTAAATGAATAACTTGTAAAAATACTCAATCCATTTTCACACTAATCTCATTATTAACTTTTGAAGTACTTAATCAAACTTTGCCAAATTTACAGGGAACTTGCCTTAATACCAGCCGATGCTGCCTGCAAAATTATATGGTAAACTGTTGAGAATTGACGTCTGAATTGACGTCTAAATGAAAAACTTTTAAAAATACTCAATGAATTTTCACACTAATCTCATTAATAACTTTCGAAGTATTTAATTAAACTTTGCCAAATTTACAGGGAAGTTTCCTTAATACCAGCCGATGGTGCCTGCGAAATTACATGGTAAACTGTTGAGAATTGACTTCTGAATTGACGTCTAAATGAATAACTTTTAAAATACTCAATTTAATTTCACAGTAATCTCATTAATAACTTTTGAAGTACTTAATCAAACTTTGCCAAATTTACAGGGAACTTGCCTTAATACCAGCCGATGGTGCCTGCAAAATTACATGGTAAACTGTTGAGAATTGACGTCTGAATTGACGTCTAAATGAATAGCTTAAAAAAATATTCAATCAAATTTCACACTAATCTCATTAATAACTTTTAAAGTATTTAATCAAACTCCGCCAAATTTACCGGGAAGTTGTCATAATACCAGCCGATGGTGTCTGCGAAATTACATAGTAAACAGTTGAGAATTGACGTCTGAATTGACGTCTAAATGAATAACTTTTAGAAATACTCAATCAATTTTCACAGTAATCTCATTAATAACTTTTAAAGTATTTAATCAAACTTCGCCAAATTTACTGGGAAGTTGCCTGAATACCAGCCGATGGTGCCTGCGAAATTACATTGTAAACGGTTCAGAATTGACGTCTGAATTGACTTCTAAATGAATAACTTTTGAAATAATCAATCAAATTTCACACTAATCTCATTAATAACTTTTAAAGTACTTAATCAAACTTTGCCAAAGTTACAGGGAAATTGCCCTAATACCAGCCGATGGCGCCTGCGAAATTACATGGTAAACGGTTGAGAATTGACGTCTGAATTGATGTCTAAATGATTAACTTTTAAAAATACCTAATCAAATTTCACATTAATCTCATTAATAACTTTTGAAGTATTTAATCAAACTTCGTCAAATTCACAGAGAACTTGCCGTAATGCCAGCCGATGGTGCTTGCCAAAAACATGATAAACGGTTGAGAAGTGACGTGTGAATTGCCGTCTAAATGAATAATTTTTAAAAATACTCAGGCGATGGTGCCTGCAAAATTACACGGTAAACGGTTGAGAATTGACGTCTGAATTGACGTCTAAATGAATAACTTGCAAAAATACTCAATCAATTTTCACAGTAATCTCATTAATAACTTTTAAAGTATTTAATCAAACTTCGCCAAATTTACTGGGAAGTTGCCTTAATACCAGCCGATGGTGTCTAAAAAAATTACATGGTAAACGGTTGAGAATTGACTTTTGAATTGACGTCTAAATGAATAACTTTTGAAATAATCAATCAAATTTCACACTAATCTCATTAATAACTTTTAAAGTACCTAATCAAACTTTGCCAGGGTTATAGGGAAATTGCCTTAATACCAGCCGATGGCGCCTGCAAAATTACATGGTAAACTGTTGCGAATTGACGACTGAATTGAAGTCTAAATGAATAACTTTTAAAAATACCTAATCAAATTTCACACTAATCTAATTAATAACTTTTGAAATATTTAATCAAACTTCGTCAAATTCACAGAGAACTTGCCGTAATGCCAGCCGATGGTGCTTGCAAAAACACATGATAAACGGTTGAGAATTGACGTCTGAATTGCCGTCTAAATGAATAACTTTTAAAAATACTCAGGCGATGGTACCTGCAAAATTACATGGTAAACGGTTGAGAATTGACGCCTGAATTGACGTCTCAATGAATAACTTGTAAAAATACTCAATCAATTTTCACACTAGTCTCATTATTAATTTTTGAAGTACTTAATCAAACTTTGCCAAATTAACAGGGAACTTGCCTTAATACCAGCCGATGGTGCCTGCAAAATTACATGGTAAACTGTTAAGAATTGACGTCTGAATTGACGTCTAAATGAATAACTTTAAAAAATATTCAATCAAATTTCACACTAATCTCATTAATAACTTTTAAAGTATTTAATCAAACTCCGCCAAATTTACCGGGAAGTTGCCATAATACCAGCCGATAGTGCCTGCGAAATTACATTGTAAACGGTTGAGAATTGACGTCTGAATTGACGTCTAAATGAATAACTTTTAAAAATACTCAATCAAATTTCACACTAATCTCATTAATAACTTTTGAAGTATTTAATCAAACTCCGCCAAATTCACCGGGAAGTTGCCCTAATACCAGCCGATGGTGCCTGCGAAATTACATTGTAAACGGTTCAGAATTGACGTCTGAATTGACGTCTAAATGAATAACTTTTAAAATAATCAATCAAATTTCACACTAATCTCATTAATAACTTTTAAAGTACTTAATCAAACTTTGCCAAAGTTACAGCGAAATTGCCTTAATACCAGCCGATGGCGCCTGCGAAATTACATGGTAAACGGTTGAGAATTAAATCCTGAATCGACGTCTAAATGAATAACTTTTAAAAATACCTAATCAAATTTCACACTAATCTCATTAATAACTTTTGAAATATTTAATCAAACTCCGCCAAATTTACCAGAAAGTTGCCCTAATATCAGCCGATGGTGCCTGCGAAATTACATTGTAAACGGTTCAGAATTGACGTCTGAATTGACGTCTAAATGAATAACTTTTGAAATAATCAATCAAATTTCAATCTAATCTCATTAATAACTTTTGAAGTATTTGATCAAACTTCACCAAATTTACAGAGAAGTTGCCTTAATACCAGCCGATGGTGCCTGCAAAATTACATGGTAAACTGTTGAGAATTGACGTCTGAATTGACGTCTAAATAAATAACTTTTAAAAATACTCAATCAAATTTCACACTAATCTCATTAATAACTTTTGAAGTATTTCATCAAACTTCGTCAAATTCACAGAGAACTTGCCGTAATGCCAGCCGATGGTGCTTGCCAAAAACATGATAAACGGTTGAGAAGTGACGTGTGAATTGCCGTCTAAATGAATAATTTTTAAAAATACTCAGGCGATGGTGCCTGCAAAATTACACGGTAAACGGTTGAGAATTGACGTCTGAATTGACGTCTAAATGAATAACTTGCAAAAATACTCAATCAATTTTCACAGTAATCTCATTAATAACTTTTAAAGTATTTAATCAAACTTCGCCAAATTTACTGGGAAGTTGCCTTAATACCAGCCGATGGTGTCTAAAAAAATTACATGGTAAACGGTTGAGAATTGACTTTTGAATTGACGTCTAAATGAATAACTTTTGAAATAATCAATCAAATTTCACACTAATCTCATTAATAACTTTTAAAGTACCTAATCAAACTTTGCCAGGGTTATAGGGAAATTGCCTTAATACCAGCCGATGGCGCCTGCAAAATTACATGGTAAACTGTTGCGAATTGACGACTGAATTGAAGTCTAAATGAATAACTTTTAAAAATACCTAATCAAATTTCACACTAATCTAATTAATAACTTTTGAAATATTTAATCAAACTTCGTCAAATTCACAGAGAACTTGCCGTAATGCCAGCCGATGGTGCTTGCAAAAACACATGATAAACGGTTGAGAATTGACGTCTGAATTGCCGTCTAAATGAATAACTTTTAAAAATACTCAGGCGATGGTGCCTGCAAAATTACATGGTAAACGGTTGAGAATTGACGTCTGAATTGACGTCTAAATGAATAACTTGTAAAAATACTCAATCCATTTTCACACTAGTCTCATTATTAGCTTTTGAAGTAATTAATCAAACTTTGCCAAATTTACAGGGAACTTGCCTTAATACCAGCCGATGGTGCCTGCAAAATTACATGGTAAACTGTTGAGAATTGACGTCTGAATTGACGTCTAAATGAATAACTTTAAAAAATATTCAATCAAATTTCACACTAATCTCATTAATAACTTTTAAAGTATTTAATCAAACTCCGCCAAATTAACCGGGAAGTTGCCATAATACCAGCCGATAGTGCCTGCGAAATTACATTGTAAACGGTTGAGAATTGACGTCTGAATTGACGTCTAAATGAATAACTTTTAAAAATACTCAATCAAATTTCACACTAATCTCATTAATAACTTTTGAAGTATTTAATCAAACTCCGCCAAATTCACCGGGAAGTTGCCCTAATACCAGCCGATGGTGCCTGCGAAATTACATTGTAAACGGTTCAGAATTGACGTCTGAATTGACGTCTAAATGAATAATTTTTGAAATAATCAATCAAATTTCACACTAATCTCATTAATAGCTTTTAAAGTACTTAATCAAACTTTGCCAAAGTTACAGGGAAATTGCCTTAATACCAGCCGATGGCGCCTGCGAAATTACATGGTAAACGGTTGAGAATTGACGTCTGAATTGATGTCTAAATGATTAACTTTTAAAAATACCTAATCAAATTTCACATTATTCTCATTAATAACTTTTGAAGTATTTAATCAAACTTCGTCAAATTCACAGAGAACTTGCCGTAATGCCAGCCGATGGTGCTTGCCAAAAACATGATAAATGGTTGAGAAGTGACGTGTGAATTGCCGTCTAAATGAATATTTTTTAAAAATACTCAGGCGATGGTGCCTGCAAAATTACATGGAAAACGGTTGAGAATTGACGACTGAATGGACGTCTAAATGATTAACTTTTAACGTACTCAATCAAGTTTCGCCAAATTAATAGCGAAGTTGCCGTAATATCAGGCGATGGTGCCTGCAAAATTACATGGTAAACGATTGAGAATTGACGTCTGAATTGACGTCTAAATGAATAACTTTTAAAAATACTCAATCAAATTTCACACTAATCTCATTAATAACTTTTGAAGTATTTAATCAAACTCCGCCAAATTTACCGGGAAGTTGCCCTAATACCAGCCGATGGTGCCTGCGAAATTACATTGTAAACGGTTCAGAATTGACGTCTGAATTGACGTCTAAATGAATAACTTTTGAAATAATCAATCAAATTTCACACTAATCTCATTAATAACTTTTAAAGTACTTAATCAAACTTTGCCAAAGTTACAGGGAAATTGCCTTAATACCAACCGATGGCGCCTGCGAAATTACATGGTGAACGGTTGAGAATTGACGTCTGAATTGACGTCTAAATGAATAACTTTTATAAATACCTAATCAAATTTCACACTAATCTCATTAATAACTTTTGAAGTATTTAATGAAACTTCGTCAAATTCACAGAGAACTTGCCGTAATGCCAGCCGATGGTGCTTGCAGAAAAACATGATAAACGGTTGAGAATTGACGTCTGAATTGCCGTCTAAATGAATAACTTTTAAAAATACTCAGGCGATGGTGCCTGCAAAATTACATGGAATACGGTTGAGAATTGACGTCTGAATTGACGTCTAAATGATTAACTTTTAACGTACTCAATCAAATTTTGCCAAATTAATAGCGAAGTTGCCGTAATATCAGGCGATGGTGCCTGCAAAATTACATGGTAAACGGTTGAGAATTGACGTCTGAATCGACCTCTAAATGAATAACTTGTAAAAATACTCAATGAATTTTCACACTAATCTCATTATTAACTTTTGAAGTACTTAATCAAACTTTGCCAAATTTACAGGGAACTTGCCTTAATACCAGCCGATGCTGCCTGCAAAATTATATGGTAAACTGTTGAGAATTGACGTCTGAATTGACGTCTAAATGAAAAACTTTTAAAAATACTCAATGAATTTTCACACTAATCTCATTAATAACTTTCGAAGTATTTAATTAAACTTTGCCAAATTTACAGGGAAGTTGCCTTAATACCAGCCGATGGTGCCTGCGAAATTACATGGTAAACTGTTGAGAATTGACTTCTGAATTGACGTCTAAATGAATAACTTTTAAAATACTCAATTTAATTTCACAGTAATCTCATTAATAACTTTCGAAGTATTTAATCAAACTTCGGCAAATTTACAGGGAAGTTGCCTTAATACCAGCCGATGGTGCCTGCGAAATTACATTGTAAACTGTTGAGAATTGACGTCTGAATTGACGTCTAAATGAATAACTTTTAAAAATACTCAATGAAATCTCACATTAATCTCATTAATAACTTTTGAAGTATTTAATCAAACTTCGCCAAATTTACTGGGAAGTTGCCTTAGTACTAGCCGATGGTGCCTGCAAAATTACATGGTAAACTGCTGAGAATTGACGTCTGAATTGACGTCTAAATGAATAACTTTTAAAATAATCAATCAAATTTCACACTAATCTCATTAATAACTTTTAAAGTACTTAATCAAACTTTGCCAAAGTTCCAGCGAAATTGCCTTAATACCAGCCGATGGCGCCTGCGAAATTACATGGTAAACGGTTGAGAATTAAATCCTGAATCGACGTCTAAATGAATAACTTTTAAAAATACCTAATCAAATTTCACACTAATCTCATTAATAACTTTTGAAATATTTAATCAAACTCCGCCAAATTTACCGGAAAGTTGCCCTAATATCAGCCGATGGTGCCTGCGAAATTACATTGTAAGCGGTTCAGAATTGACGTCTGAATTGACGTCTAAATGAATAACTTTTGAAATAATCAATCAAATTTCACACTAATCTCATTAATAACTTTTGAAGTATTTGATCAAACTTCACCAAATTTACAGAGAAGTTGCCTTAATACCAGCCGATGGTGCCTGCAAAATTACATGGTAAACTGTTGAGAATTGACGTCTGAATTGACGTCTAAATAAATAACTTTTAAAAATACTCAATCAAATTTCACACTAATCTCATTAATAACTTTTGAAGTATTTCATCAAACTTCGTCAAATTCACAGAGAACTTGCCGTAATGCCAGCCGATGGTGCTTGCCAAAAACATGATAAACGGTTGAGAAGTGACGTGTGAATTGCCGTCTAAATGAATAACTTTTAAAAATACTCAATGAAATCTCACATTAATCTCATTAATAACTTTTGAAGTATTTAATCAAACTTCGCCAAATTTACAGGGAAGTTGCCTTAGTACTAGCCGATGGTGCCTGCAAAATTACACGGTAAACGGTTGAGAATTGACGTCTGAATTGACGTCTAAATGAATAACTTGCAAAAATACTCAATCAATTTTCACAGTAATCTCATTAATAACTTTTAAAGTATTTAATCAAACTTCGCCAAATTTACTGGGAAGTTGCCTTAATACCAGCCGATGGTGTCTAAAAAAATTACATGGTGAACGGTTGAGAATTGACTTTTGAATTGACGTCTAAATGAATAACTTTTGAAATAATCAATCAAATTTCACACTAATCTCATTAATAACTTTTAAAGTACCTAATCAAACTTTGCCAGGGTTATAGGGAAATTGCCTTAATACCAGCCGATGGCGCCTGCAAAATTACATGGTAAACTGTTGCGAATTGACGACTGAATTGAAGTCTAAATGAATAACTTTTAAAAATACCTAATCAAATTTCACACTAATCTAATTAATAACTTTTGAAATATTTAATCAAACTTCGTCAAATTCACAGAGAACTTGCCGTAATGCCAGCCGATGGTGCTTGCAAAAACACATGATAAACGGTTGAGAATTGACGTCTGAATTGCCGTCTAAATGAATAACTTTTAAAAATACTCAGGCGATGGTGCCTGCAAAATTACATGGTAAACGGTTGAGAATTGACGTCTGAATTGACGTCTAAATGAATAACTTGTAAAAATACTCAATCCATTTTCACACTAATCTCATTATTAACTTTTGAAGTACTTAATCAAACTTTGCCAAATTTACAGGGAACTTGCCTTAATACCAGCCGATGCTGCCTGCAAAATTATATGGTAAACTGTTGAGAATTGACGTCTGAATTGACGTCTAAATGAAAAACTTTTAAAAATACTCAATGAATTTTCACACTAATCTCATTAATAACTTTCGAAGTATTTAATTAAACTTTGCCAAATTTACAGGGAAGTTTCCTTAATACCAGCCGATGGTGCCTGCGAAATTACATGGTAAACTGTTGAGAATTGACTTCTGAATTGACGTCTAAATGAATAACTTTTAAAATACTCAATTTAATTTCACAGTAATCTCATTAATAACTTTCGAAGTATTTAATCAAACTTCGGCAAATTTACAGGGAAGTTGCCTTAATACCAGCCGATGGTGCCTGCGAAATTACATTGTAAACTGTTGAGAATTGACGTCTGAATTGACGTCTAAATGAATAACTTTTAAAAATACTCAATGAAATCTCACATTAATCTCATTAATAACTTTTGAAGTATTTAATCAAACTTCGCCAAATTTACAGGGAAGTTGCCTTAGTACTAGCCGATGGTGCCTGCAAAATTACATGGTAAACTGCTGAGAATTGACGTCTTAATTGACGTCTAAATGAATAACTTGTAAAAATACTCAATCAATTTTCAAAGTAATCTCATTAATAACTTTTGAAGTATTTAATCAAACTTCGCCAAATTTACTGGGAAGATGCCTTAATACCAGCCGATGGTGTCTGCAAAATTACATGGTAAATGATTAAGAATTGACTTTTGAATTGACGTCTAAATGAATAACTTTTGAAAAAATCAATCAAATTTCACACTAATCTCATTAATAACTTTTAAAGTACTTAATCTAATTTTGCCAAGGTTACAGGGAAATTGCCTTAATACCAGCCGATGGCGCCTGCGAAATTACATGGTAAACGGTTGAGAATTGACGTCTGAATTGACGTCTAAATGAATAACTTTTAAAAATACTCAGGCGATGGTGCCTGCAAAATTACATGGAAAACGGTTGAGAATAGACGTCTGAATTGACGTCTAAATGAATAACTTTTAACGTACTCAATCAAATTTTGCCAAATTAATAGCGAAGTTGCCGTAATATCTGGCGATGGTGCCTGCAAAATTACATGGTAAACGGTGGAGAATTGACGTCTGAATTGACGTCTAAATGAATAACTTGTAAAAATACTCAATCAATTTTCAAAGTAATCTCATTAATAACTTTCGATGTATTCAATCAAACTTCGCCAAATTTACTGGGAAGTTGCCTTAATATCAGCCGATGTTGTCTGCAAAAATACATGGTAAACGGTTGAGAATTGACTTTTGAATTGACGTCTAAATGAATAACTTTTGAAATAATCAATCAAATTTCACACTAATCTCATTAATAACTTTTAAAGTACCTAATCAAACTTTGCCAAGGTTACAGGGAAATTGCCGTAATACCAGCCGATGGCGCTTGCGAAATTACATGGTAAACGGTTGAGAATTGACGTCTGAATTGACCTCTAAATGAATAACTTTTAAAAATACAGAATCAAATTTCACACTAATCTCATTAATAACTTTTGAAGTATTTGATCAAACTTCACCAAATTTACAGGGAAGTTGCCTTAATACCAGCCGATGGTGCCTGCAAAATTACATGGTAAATGATTAAGAATTGACTTTTGAATTGACGTCTAAATGAATAACTTTTGAAATAATCGATCAAATTTCACACTAATCTCATTAATAACTTTTAAAGTACTTAATCTAATTTTGCCAAGGTTACAGGGAAATTGCCTTAATACCAGCCGATGGCGCCTGCGAAATTACATGGTAAACGGTTGAGAATTGACGTCTGAATTGACGTCTAAATGAATAACTTTTAAAAATACATAATCAAATTTCACACTAATCTCATTAATAACTTTTGAAGTATTTAATCAAACTCCGCCAAATTTACCGGGAAGTTGCCCTAATACCAGCCGATGGTGCCTGCAAAATTACATTGTAAACGGCTCAGAATTGACGTCTGAATTGACGTCTAAATGAATAACTTTTGAAATAATCAATCAAATTTCACACTAATCTCATTAATAACTTTTAAAGTACCTAATCAAACTTTGCGAAAGTTACAGGGAAATTGCTTTAATACCAGCCGATAGCGCCCACGAAATTACATGGTGAACGGTTGAGAATTGACATCTGAATTGACGTCTAAATGAATAACTTTTAAAAATACCTAATCTAATTTCACACTAATCTCATTAATAACTTTTGAAGTATTTAATGAAACTTCGTCAAATTCACAGAGAACTTGCCTTAATGCCAGCCGATGGTGCTTGCAAAAACACATGATAAACGGTTGAGAATTGACGCCTGAATTGCCGTCTAAATGAATAACTTTTAAAAATACTCAGGCGATGGTGCCTGCAAAATTACATGGAATACGGTTGAGAATTGACGTCTGAATTGACGTCTAAATGATTAACTTTTAACGTACTCAATCGAATTTTGCCAAATTAATAGCGAAGTTGCCGTAATATCAGGCGATGGTGCCTGCAAAATTACATGGTAAACGGTTGAGAATTGACGTCTGAATCGACCTCTAAATGAATAACTTGTAAAAATACTCAATCAATTTTCACACTAATCTCATTATTAACTTTTGAAGTACTTAATCAAACTTTGCCAAATTTACAGGGAACTTGCCTTAATACCAGCCGATGCTGCTTGCAAAATTACATGGTAAACTGTTGAGAATTGACGTCTGAAATGACGTCTAAATGAAAAACTTTTAAAAATACTCAATGAATTTTCACACTAATCTCATTAATAACTTTTAAAGTATTTAATCAAACTCCGCCAAATTTACCGGGAAGTTGCCATAATACCAGCCGATGGTGCCTGCGAAATTACATTGTAAACGGTTAAGAATTGACGTGTGAACTGACGTCTAAATGAATAACTTTTGAAATAATCAAATAAATTTCACTCTAATCTCATTAATAACTTTCGAAGTATTTAATCAAACTTTGCCACATTTACAGGGAAGTTGCCTTAATACCAGCCGATGGTGCCTGCGAAATTACATGGTAAACTGTTGAGAATTGACGTCTGAGATGATGTCTGAATGAATAACTTTTAAAAATACTCAATCAAATTTTACAGTAATCTCTTTAATAACTTTTGAACTATTTAATCAAACTTCGCCAAATTGACAGGGAAGTTGCCCTTATACCAACCGCTGGTGCCTGCAAAATTACATTGTAAACTGCTGAGAATTGACTTCTGAATTGACGTCTAAATGAATAACTTTTAAAATACTCAATTAAATTTCACAGTAATCTCATCAATAACTTTCGAAGTATTTAATCAAACTTCGGCAAATTTACAGGGAAGTTGCCTTAATACCAGCCGATGGTGCCTGCGAAATTACATGGTAAACTGTTGAGAATTGACGTCTGAATTGACGTCTAAATGAATAACTTTTAAAAATACTCAATCAAATTTCCCCCTATCTCATTAATAACTTTTGAAGTATTTAATCAAACTCCGCCAAATTTACCGGGAAGTTGCCTTAATACCAGCCGATGGTGCCTGCGAAATTACATTGTAAACCGTTGAGAATTGACGTCTGAATTGACGTCTAAATGAATAACTTTTAAAAATACTCAATCAAATTTCACACTAATCTCATTAATAACTTTTGAAGTATTTAATCAAACTCCGCCAAATATACCGGGAAGTTGCTCTAATACCAGCCGATGGTGCCTGCGAAATTACATTGTAAACGGTTCAGAATTGACGTCTGAATTGACGTCTAAATAAATAACTTTTGAAATAATCAATCAAATTTCACACTAATCTCATTATTAACTTTTAAAGTACTTAATCAAGCTTTGCAAAGTTACAGGGAAATTGCCTTAATACCAACCGATGGCGCCTGCGAAATTACATGGTGAACGGTTGAGAATTGACGTCTGAATTGACGTCTAAATGAATAACTTTTAAAAATACCTAATCAAATTTCACACTAATCTCATTAATAACTTTTGAAGTATTTCATCAAACTTCGTCAAATTCACAGAGAACTTGCCGTAATGCCAGCCGATGGTGCTTGCAAAAACACATGATATACGGTTGAGCATTGACGTCTGAATTGCCGTCTAAATGAATAACTTTTGAAATAATCAATCAAATTTCACACTAATCTCATTAATAACTTTTAAAGTAATTAATCAAACTTTGCCAAAGTTACAGGGAAATTGCCTTAATACCAGCCGATGGCGCCTGCGAAATTACATGGTGAACGGTTGAGAATTGACGTCTGAATTGACGTCTAAATGAATAACTTTTAAAAATACCTAATCTAATTTCACACTAATCTCATTAATAACTTTTGAAGTATTTAATGAAACTTCGTCAAATTCACAGAGAACTTGCCTTAATGCCAGCCGATGGTGCTTGCAAAAACACATGATAAACGGTTGAGAATTGACGTCTGAATTGCCGTCTAAATGAATAACTTTTACAAATACTCAGGCGATGGTGCCTGCAAAATTACATGGAAAACGGTTGAGAATTGACGTCTGAATTGACGTCTAAATGATTAACTTTTAACGTACTTAATCTAATGTCGCCAAATTAATAGCGAAGTTGCCGTAATATCAGGCGATGGTGCCTGCAAAATTACATAGTAAACGGTTGAGAATTGACATCTGAATCGATCTCTAAATGAATAACTTGTAAAAATACTCAATCAATTTTTACACTAATCTCATTATTAACTTTTGAAGTACTTAATCAAACTTTGCCAAATTTACAGGGAACTTGCCTTAATACCAGCCGATGCTGCCTGCAAAATTACATGGTAAACTGTTGAGAATTGACGTCTGAATTGACGTCTAAATGAATAACTTTTAAAAATACTCAATCAAATTTCACACTCATCTCATTAATAACTTTTAAAGTATTTAATCAAACTCCGCCAAATTTACCGGAAAGTTGCCATAATACCAGCCGATGGTGCCTGCGAAATTACATTGTAAACGGTTAATAATTGACGTCTGAATTGACGTCTAAATGAATAACTTTTGAAATAATCAATTAAATTTCACACTAATCTCATTAATAACTTTCGAAGTATTTAATCAAACTCCGCCAAATTTACCGGGAATTTGCCATTATACCAGCCGATGGTGCCTGCGAAATTACATTGTAAATTGCTTACATTGCTTACTATTAACAAAAAAATTAGCAAAGGAAATTATCTAGGGGCAAAAAACTCTCTGTGGGCTTGAAAAATAGTTACCAGAGACCGGCACTTTAACGTCTCACCACACATAATACCGCTTACATCTATTATGGCCCATATGCTTGGGCCTCCCAGCATTCTTTAAATAAAAATATCTATATAAACCTGGCTACTTTTTTAATCATCATCACATACTCTATCAATACAAAAAAAAAGGTGCTTGAACATTGGGCTTTTTTTCTGTTTTCACATGCAAATGTAAGGTCCTAGTACCTTCCCTGAGCGTTGCCAAAACACGGGAGCTTCCGAATGCAGCATATGCCTTGTTACTACCAGCGTAGGGACTACATTTTATACCCATATTTCCAGATTCCAATGTTTTTGAAGGAAGAAATGGTCACCCAATCTAGATGATTTGGTATCAAAATGATATAAATGTAATATTTAACCCCTAGCCTGCTATAAATTACCACATTTTATAAAAAAGATCGTAACTCTCTCACTATTAAACTTTTTCATGATATGCGCGTATGAATTTGTGTGGTGAGACCTTAATGCTGCAATAGGTATGATTACCGCCGTATCAAAAACACAGCTCCTATTGCTTTAATATTTAAACGAGCTTATGCCGTTGTAAACAAAATTAATATGATCCGTGTCTGAAATGCGTGATGAACGATCACAAGAATGTAATGTTATTTTAGGTTAGGCGATAAAAATGCAATGTTTATAAAATGACAATATGTGACATACGATTACAAAATTGTACTGTTTTTCTAAGTTAGGTGTTAAAAAGGCAATTCTTATCAAAACCACAATACCGGCAAATAGATCAGTATGTTTCTTTGATCCGTATAATCAACATGTATCAACCACATAAAAAGCGAGCTAGAAGAAATATTAATATTAAAAACAAAATAAAATTGATAAACATCTTTAAAAAAAATATGTTTTTTATCATATCAATTACATTTGCATACAGCCACCTATCATTTGCAGGTCTACCAACGACGCACCCTGAATTACAAGCCTCGTGTCAATTGTGCAAGTTATAGTTCCTCTCTAAAGCAAAAAATCCTGTCCAAACCGGAACCTACCCAAAACTGGAATAAACTTTGTCCCTAAGGCATTCCGATATATCATTATGTACAGGTTTTACTGTAGTTGATTTTGCCAATGTTTATTTTTTTTTTGGATATGTGTAAGCTCTATAAAAAGCGGAAAATATTTGATTTGATATATAAAGCGTGTATCAAGACGTGCACGACCATAGGTTTTATGTCTTTGGTTCTTTCGGTTAGGTTACGTGGAATAATGTTACGTGGCAGTAAGCACTATCGCGCCACGGGTGCTATCGCACCACATTGTGGATTTTCTGGAGTCTCGCCGGATGGAAACTGCGCCTACGTCCATTGAGGTTATTTTACGTCCAACTCTAGGTCAGTCAGACGAGCCATCTGATCTACGTGATCTTGAGCCCCACGACACGACATCGCTGCACGCATGTCCTAGTGTATACAGCACCTGGTACTGGCAGTCATCCATCCAATTAGGGACCGAGCCTGGTGTAGCCGTTTCAGCGTACCCCCCTTTCAGCATACCGGGGGGTACGTTGAAACTAGTTTCAGATTACCGGGGGTACGTTGAAACCAGTTTCAACGTACCCCCCGGAACGCTGAAACTAGAAAAAGACCAGTTACTTCCCCCAGTTTCAGATTACCCCCCAGGGGTACGTTGAAACTAGTTTCAGCGTACCGGGAGGTACGTTGAAACTAGGTTCAGCGTACCGGGGGGTACGTTTAAACTAGTTTCAAAGTACCCCCCGGTATTTTGAAACTGAAAAAAATCACTTTTATTCCCCCCTTCCAATTTAAGCCTATATCAGTATATGACCTATACAGCAAATATGATTATTTTTGACCTTTTAAGTACCGTTAGGTCTAGATTAAAGAATATGGGTCGCCACACTTCGCTGAGTACATCTACACATTGAAACCACATGCGCATGGTCTACGTCCAATCAGGGTATTTCATTTCATTGGGATTTTTTTCACCCACTTGAAGTGAGTGAAAATTATTCAGATTTGACAAATGGAGGTGGACGATTTTGTGAAATATTGGTGTGTGATGTCACGTTTTATATTTAACATATCCAATGTGCTAATACCAATGAAGAACCGAATATAATCGGTACCGGCGGTAAAGGGTTAACGTTACAGTTTTTGACATTTGCGCTTTATATTGTATGCGCCGGCAATTTTTTATTAGGTTTGATATGTTATAGATGACTGGCATTGTGCATGCTGTAAGCATGCGGGCAAGGTAGGCCCCTATGCGGGTATTTGTTGGTATTTGATCACTGAAAATAATTATATAGGCCTACGAAAACAAACAATTTTATTGGCACTAGTCTGCAAAACATGGCCAACATTACATCTGCAATAGATACATCGATAATAACGACAATGATGTTCGTGAGTTGCCATAGAGATCATAAGGTTATAGGGAGATTAAAGTGTTTCAAGACCTAGCGCAAACAATTTTTTTCGTCAGTCGCCATAGAGATCAAAGAGTTATATGGAGATTAAAATGTTTAAAGACCTCGTGCTAGCAATTTTTCACATTAGTTACCATAGAGGGTTATAAAATGCTAACATATTTGTTTAACTATATAGTTGCCCTGAAAATCAAAGAGTTATAATTATGGAGATTAAAGTGTCTCCAAAAAATGTCCCAATGTCATGTGATGAAAATATAAAATATAATATCTTTGTCATCATTGAAAGGTAACCAGTAAAATTGAGGGGGTAACTTGAAACTAGTTTCAGAATAACTTCAGTGATAGAGCCAACACCGATGAACTAACACCGCATTCTGTAAATGGGTGTGAAGTTACGGGAATACATCTGAAATGAAACCGGGGAATGAGGATTGTTATCTCTCACAAATCAGTGAAAAAACGATTGTCGGAGCAATGATTGTCGGAGCAATGATTGTCGGATCAATGATTGTCAGAGCAGTGATTGTCGGAGCAATGATTGTTGGATCAATGATTGTCGTAGCAATGATTGTCGGAGCAATGATCGTCAGTCGTATTGAGTTTCATAAACTATATCACTTCATCGATTCAATGACTGCTTTGGGAGCATTGAACAAAGAGTCCTATGGTTTCTCTACATTCTATGCCAACCGTGTTGGTGAGATTCGTACTCACACAAATTCTAAAAATTGGTACTGGGTAGCATCAGACCAAAACTCTTCTGATATTATTACAAGGGGGTCCTCAGCAAATGAGTTATCTGAAAATTCTTTCTGGCAGAAAGGGCCAGAGTGGCTCTATTTTCCAGAAAGTGAGTGGCCTATTTCCCAAGAGATTAGTGAAAAAGCACAGTCCACGGTCCAAAGTTTTCATTTTCAAATGTTATGACAAGATCACAAGCAGCTGAGCAAACAACCCTCAAACAAATTTCAGAGAAATGCTTAAATTTTTCAGAGAAGCAACTCCAAAAAATTAATGAGTGCCTCAGAATTATTAATTTCAGTAAATTCAGTTATGTTGTTCGAACTTTAGCTACGGTGCAGGTGTTAGCCAAGGCTTGGATTAATAGAATTAAGCCCATAACTTTGAATACAGAGTCAAAGATGGTAATGGTTTTGAAGCCAGATCAACTAAAAGCAGCTAGGAATATGTTTTTCAGTATCAACCAAATAGGTCTAAATGAGACTAAATACACCTTTCTTAATAACAACACGCCACACAGTGAGAAACGCCGAACTGTTTTAATCAGACAACTGTTACACACTGTTCAATGACAACACGCCACACAGTGAGCAACGCCGAACTGTTTTAATCAGACAAACTGTTCACGCGCAAACTCGTGCAAGCAGTCTACTAGACAAGCTAGCACCAATAAAAGATGAAGACACAGGGTTAGTTGTAACCAGTGGTAGGCTGGGAAGCGACACTGATGTAGATTTTAAAGTGCCGATATTACAGCCTTATTATATAGCCAAACTTCTAGCAGAGCAATGCCATAAGAGAGGACACTGTGGTGTTGATGCCACATTAGTTAGGCTTAGAAATATAGCTTGGGTATTGCAGGGTAGAAGGGTAGTAAAAGCAATTGTTTATCAATGCGTCATATATAGAAAAAACAGAAAAAGTCACCTAAATCAAATAATGGGAAATGTCCCAGATTTTAGAGCTTTACCTAGTCCACCCTTCACTTATTTCTCTGTTGATTTATTTGGACGCATGCTTGTCAGAGGAGAGGTAAATAAGAGAACTAGGGCTAAGGTATGGGGATGTGTATATTCCTGCTTGTCAACCAGAGCTATATATGTGGACATAGTTCAAAATTATGGCACGGATGCTTTCCTAATTGTACACAGGAGGTTTCAGGCTATGAGGGGGGGCTCTAAGATAATATATAGCGATCCCGGAAAAAAACTTTGTTGGAGCCTCTAATGAACTAAAAAGGATCACAGTCTTTGAGCAAAGCAGAGTTGATTAATCAGGGGGCAGAAATAGGAACCGAGTGGAGATTTCATCCACCGGATGCTCCTCACGCAAATGGGGCCATTGAAATAATGGTAAAAATGGTCAAAAAAGCTGTCTCTCTTTCAATAGGGAATTCAATTCTATGAGTTTTTCTGAGCTGCAAACTGTAATGTTTGAAGCGGCAAAACTCGTAAATGAAAGACCGCTTGCAATCTCTCATACTCAAGGTAATGATGATATGTCTCCGAATTATATTTGTCCAAATCAAATTCTGTTGGGAAGGGCAAGTGGCAGGATTTCACCGCTTTCATGTTCAAATGTAACAAATCTGACTAAACGTCTAAAATACATAGAAGAAGTAACAGATAAATTTTGGAAAGCTTGGAATCAGCTTATTTTTCCATCTGTTGTAATCAGACCAAAATGGCACGTTGGAGTCAGCAATCTAAAAGTAGGGGATGTAGTTTTGATTTCAAATGCAAATGCTGTAAAAGGAGACTATCAACTCGCTCGAGTATCCGAGGTTTACCCTGATAATAAAAACAGAGTGAGGCAAGTTCAGGTATCATATAAATTAACGGGAGAAAATCCTAAAGGTTTTACAAATGTGAAGAGGGATGTCAGACGGCTAGTTCTAATACTGCCGGTCGAGGAACAATAATTGCGATGCGATGAGGTGAGGTGAGAGGTGTAAAAACCTATTTAATGTTAATTAATAAGGTCAATTGATGTATTTGATTTATGTTCATCGCACTGCAATTATAATTTGATGTAATTTGATTTAACAAGCCAATGGGATATTTATGGTGAATTTCGATTAGATTTGATATTGATGCTAACCACTGACTCTCATGGAAAATAATATTGACCAGCTAAGGTGTGACCTTAACCTTGCTGATCTTGTGGTCAGTCCAAATTGCATTGATTCTGCCTCATTTGCCTGGTGTTTGTCTGAGAGACAACAACCTTTGAGACCAAGACATGCAACTGGTGGGTTTAATTCTTATTTCATGTACATGGTTAGCCTAGGATTTATTAGGGTTAATTAACTATAATTGATAATTATGAGTTGAAAATGTGTTATTTTGACAGATAATAAAAAGTGACATTTATTCATTTCAAGTTTGATTTGGTGACAGGCTCAGTAAATTATGCCAGGGAATTCTGACATGTAATCCAAATTACTAGATAATAAATAAATATTGAAAATAATAATGTCAGAATTGCCTGCTATAACAGTCAGTAAAACTAAGTTCTAAAAGTGATGACATATTTCATGATAAAATTGATTTGTGGAAATTGCCAGGATTGATCAGCTTTAACAAGTATTTAAATAACCTAGTTGTAGGCCAGTAAAGCTAGTAGTGCCAATTGTAGATAATTCATTTAGGTTCAGATTGGTAGATAGACCTAGTGTTCAGTGAAGTTTGACAGCTGTCATGGCTGTCAGAAGTGAGCAATACACTGCATGTTGACTGTACACTCTTGAGTCTATGGGGTGCCTCTCGCGCCGGAGATACCTGTGAGTGACCGTTAGGGTCTCTAGTATGGGCTAGTAATGGCGGACGAGGGAAACTGCCCAACATTCTCCATTATAACACAAACTTCCTTTCCCCGTCGAATCGACGGTTCCAAGTAAATCACAAAACTCTTCCTCCACTTGTCATGTTTATTCGTTTAGACATCTGGCAACTACAACGTACAACCCCGCGCACGACACGTCCTACTTGACTCAGATAGAGCGACCTACTGCACGTCCGTAGTTGCCGAGCGTAACATCTTAAGTGCGGGAAAAGTACCAAGATCGCATGGGCTCCGGCCCTGTGCGCCCGGCACCAAAGTACCGAAACGAGGCAGTCGTCTACAGATTCTTGCGTCCGGGAAGCCGGGGATAACTGCCACAATAACTTAACGAAGTAAGGATCCTACATTACCCCCGGGTTAGTGATAACGTAGGACCAAACTGACGTGTAGGAGACTGCTTCTTGCAAGTAGCGGGGGTTGTAATAATATGTAACCTCTTATAACTAAGCATAGTTTAAAAAAATTATAGCGTGTGTGGTTACAGCTTGGGTGGTTGACGTCGCAGCATTATAAATGAAAATTGTCCCATCCTCTTAACACCAACTGTCCTTTATGTATGGAGTCATATGCTGCAAGCTGCGACCAACCGATTCATTTATTTAACAAAAAATTATATTCGTATTTTAGCAATTAACTTGCTGAAAAATGTATGTATATTTTATATATTTTACATAATGCTGCCAGACCTGGCATATTCATTTACAATTTAAAAACATTATTAATACGGTGCATGCGGTTGGGCTCGCCATAGATGTCGTTAGGCGCCACTATGGCGTGAACCATCTGCACGAACCGGGCGGGAGTCTGGATTATTCGTCCGACTCTAGTTTTTCGCACTGTTTTGTCGGTCGAAATTTTGTCGCGATTAGCGATATTCGAACGATTGCTTTTGGTCGAGTTGATTACGGCGTCAGCAGCACCCGGGGTTTTACCCCGTAGATGTAAAGGTATGCGGGAATACGTTCGTAAACCACCGCCGTTCCCGTTAGCGCGGGATACGGCGGGGGCTCGCGAATGTGGCGCTATATAAGTATTGTCTCTGTTAGACAAGTTGACTTTAACATCTAGTTGCTTTGGGACTGTGGCTAATTTTTTACTGCTTCTGACTGCCGTTGACTTTTTCGTTTTAACACTCGTCCCGTTGGACGTCGGAGTGTGCGCACTACCAGGTCTAGGTGGACCCTGTGGATTCCTACTAGAGATCCTGGTAGCCTTCGAGCTCTGTGGTTTGTTTGGCGTTTTACGCTGTATGGTCGTACCTGTCGTAGGCTCGCACTCGAGATGTGCGGGTTTAACGTGATCTAAAGAGACCGTCTCAACCTTGCCTTTCACTAGGATTTTTATGACTCTGCCACTCCTCGCTACGACCTTATATGGTCCGTCGTAAGGGGCGGTCAGAGGCGGCGCAATTGCGATTCGGCGCAAGAATTCATGTGTGCATGTAGCTATTTCCTCGAATTGGAAAATGTTATGTTGTTGTGTGTCACGAGGCGGACATAGACGGAGACGCGACATGGCCACGCATAGCTTGTCTGAATAGTTCTCCAAATCAATGTTAGCGTCGACGGTGTACTGTTTCGTAAACTCTCCTGGGAGTCTAAGGGTTGTCCCGTATATCATCTCGGCAGCCAACCTGCCTAGTCTCTCTTTAACTGCGGAACAAACTACTAAAAGTACAGCGGGTAACGTTATAGTCCACGGGTTCGGTGACCCGTGCGCCATAATGGTGGCTTTCAATTGACGGTGGAAACGTTCGACCATGCCATTCGACTGGGGGTGATAACTCGTGGTACGATTCCGTATAATCCCGAATTGATTACATAAACTATCCCACAATTTGGACTCGATTTGGACGGTCGACGCAAGTCAGTAGATATCTAAAGCCATTAGCATAGGGTAAAGGTCCGACTATATCTATGTGGACATGATCAAATCGCTCGGTAGGTTCAGTGAACTTTCCGTAAACTGGGGTGTTGTGACGTGAAACTTTGGCAGTCTGGCAACCCTTACAGGTACGACACCATCTAGCAATGTCGATATTCATGCCATGCCAGACAAATTGGGTATTAACCAAAGGTTTGGTAGCTCTATGCGATGGGTGGCCTAAATCGTGTAAGTTTGAAAAAACTTTTCGGCGAAATTTCGCGGTAAGGTACGGCCGGTTGTGTCCCGTGGACACATCACACCAGATCAATTGATTATCGAACGATTTGAGTAGTTTGAAATTCATAGTGGATGTAGTCGTATGTCTCAATCTCGTGAATTCCGCGTCCTTAGCTTGGTCGATACTTAACTCCTTATAGTTTATCACTGGTCCATCATGTATCGCAGACACTGATGGTCGTGACAGCGCACCAGCGACGAAATTTGTCTCTCCTTTTACATATCTAATATCGGTGGTGAATTCAGCGATGAAAGCTAAATGACATGTTTGTCGTAGGGACGCGCGTTCAGTCACGGATGACATTACGAATGTCAACGGTTTATGATCAGTATTAACGAAGAAATTTCGTCCTTCTAAATTGTGTCTAAAGTGTTTAATTGTGGCGTATACCGCCAAAAGCTCACGATCGAACGCGCTGTAACGTGTCTCTGCTGGGTTCAGCTTTTTGCTGAAAAACGAAAGTGGCTGCCACATACCATTTAAAAAATGCTGCAACACGCCACCGACGGCGACATCACTAGCGTCGCACGTGATGTTTATCTGAGCTGTAGAATCTGGGTGTACCAGAAGAGTAGCGTTTGCCAATATTTGTTTTGACTCAGAAAATGCTGACTCTGCATTTTTATCCCACTTCAAATCGAAATTTGACTTCGGTGACAGTCTTGTATGTCCTTCATTGGCAGCTGTCAGTAAATTATTGAGTGGTGTCAACTTCGCAGCGCAATGCGGTATGAAACGATGGTAATAATTTACCATTCCCAGATATCTACGCAGTGCTCGTTGCTTTTCGGGCTTATCGAAATTAACAATCGCGTCAACGGCGCTGGGTAACGGTGAAATTCCTTCGGCACAAACGTGATGGCCTAGAAAACTTAATTCAGTTGTACCGAACTGACACTTTTCAGGACCAATTATAATTTTGTATTCGTCTAGTCGGGCAAAAAGAATTCGTAGATGTTTCTTATGCGTTTTATGATCTGGGCTGGTTACCAGTAGATCATCCAAATACACAAAAACAAAATCAAGTCCGAGTGTAACGTGGTCTATAAAACGCTGAAACGTTTGACCGGAATTTCGTAGACCAAACGGTGTTCTAGTGAAATTAAATAAGCCAAAAGGTGTAGTAACGGCAGTCTTATGTACATCGGACGGTTCCACCGGAATTTGGTAATAAGCTCTGACCAAATCGATCTTTAAAAAAATCTTCGAGCCGGCTAAACGCTGCGTGAAATCTTGTATATGAGGAATCAGATAAGGGTCGGGTACAGTCTGTGCGTTTAACTACAGTAGTCCCCACATGGTCTCCAATCGCCGTTTTTCTTTGGCACCATGTGAAGCGCTGAGGACCACTCGCTGTCGCTAGGTTCAATGACCCCTAATTTTATCATCTCATCGAACTCGCGTTTTGCGGTAACAAGCTTATCTGGTGCTAATCGTCGTGGTCGCGCAAACACTGGGTGTCCTTTAGTCACTATTTTATGTGTTATACCATGTTTAACGGTCTCACCCTTTGTCGTAGGGCGAGTCAGTTCCGGGAATTGGCCGAGGAGTTTGGTGTACTCCTTCTGAACAGTGTCTACTCTGTTCAGTGACAGTGGTTTAATCGATGACAGCTAAGCGGCAATAGCTAGACCTGTTCGCTAGTCCCGGAGACATCGGCTTCTCAAGTCTACGAGCAAATTATAGTGGATTAAAAAATCAGCCCCGATTATGGGTTGCTGCACATCTGTCACTATGAACGTCCACGGATATTCGCGCTTTAAGCCGACATCGACGACGCGTTTACAGTTGCCGTAAGTATGTATAGTACTGTTATTTGCTGCCACCAGGGGGAGACTGTCAGCGTCCAAAATCCCGTTAGCGCAAGATTTCGGCAAAACACTGACAGCTGCGCCTGTGTCAATCAAGTATTTACATTTATGTCCTTTATCTGCGACATATAATAATTTAGAGTGTGATAACGCAATATTCGCTACTTCGCGCTGACCTAATGTGCTATAGTACGAACAGGGTTCACTGCACAAGCGCGCCTTTTCACCGTAAGTTTGGTGGTAGTGGCAAACCTGTGCAGTGGCTTTGTCGGTCGGTTGCGCGATATTATTTTGCGGCATTTGCGGCGGCGGTGCGTGCGGACGAATATTTTGCTGTACATTCGGCGGCGGTACAAAAGGTCAAGCATTTTGCTGTTCATTTCTATAATTACTAGATTGGTTATGAACAAAACCTGAGACCTGTACATTGGGAGCAAATGTAGGCGCAGTTGTTTGTTTACACATCCACGTCTTTTATTTATTTTCCTCTCTGATGTAGTCACGGTTTCTAGTTTTTTAATTCGCCTGGACAAATCCTCCAACAAACCAACTAGCTTCGTGGTTTCCTCTACCTTTATTTCCGCAACCCCCGGCTTACTCTCTTCGACGTCCTCTTCAGCGGCCAGTGCCCGGTCGGCCAAAACGGCCAAACTTTCGAGGGTGGCACTGTCTGGTTGAGTCGCCAGATGAGCTCTGATTGAAGCGGGCATCTGCCGGATGAATGCTTGGCGTATGACTGTCTTCCCCACCACGGCTTTCGTGCCAAAACCTGCTGTCTTTTGTAGACGCCGTAGGAAACGCGAGGGAATGTCTGTACCAATTCTTTCACCTGAGATCACTTTATTAACCCTTTCGGGTGTGGTCAAACCGCGTCGTTCTATCAAAATTGCTTTCAGGCTTTCGTATTTATGAGATCTGAAAGGCTGAAGTAGCACGTCCCTCACATCTGATGCAAACTCGCCCGAAAGTGCAGCGCAGGTTAAGCTATACCTCTCGTCATCATCGTTGTTCTGGTGAAGAGCAAACTGAGTTTCTATTTGGTTGAACCAGAGTTCGACATCCATAGAACGTAGCAATTCTGAACTTGGGTAAGTTCGTTGAACGTCTCTGAGACTGCCTTCCGAGTGGAAAAGGGCTCTTTGAGGAATCGCTCCTAGAATGAGGACTCGTTCGTCTAGCTCGAGCAATTCGAGCGAAATCTGCTTTAAGGCGTTGATACTCTTCGTCTGCCTCTCGGAATCGAACCTCATTGTCCTCACTGTCTTGATAATAGTGATCTTTAGGTCGAGCACCCGCACCTTCTAGGGGCGTAGACATGAAGCCTTCACTGTCGTGTTGCTTCGACATTATGAAATGTTGTTTTGAAATTATCTAACTATTGAAGCATTTGAGATAGCTGGCCTATTGGCTCTGTGTCTATCTCAAACGTGTTTAAAATGGTATATCATATTAACACATACCAACTATTTTGACGTGCCGTGCGCGGATTGATTGTACGTTGCCGTCGGGGTTGTACGTTGCCGTCTAGACCAGATGAAAAAATGTCTGTAATATGCTGAATCTTAGAAATGTAGACTGTAGAACATGTTCATGCTATGTCGCTTGTTGCGAGAAACAGGGGTTGCAGATATAGTTGAAAATGCGTCGCTGAAGTTGCGCCTAATTGCTGTGCACTAGTTCACAAACGTATATATCTATTTTAGTGAAAACTGTAGGTCTATATTTGACATAAAATGTTTTCACTTATTCACACACATGCATAATGGTATAGTGAAAACTGTAGGTCGAAATTGAACATAAGAATGCCAGATACAATTATGACGTGCTATGCTAAGCTAAGATAATAGTATATTGTAAATCGACCTGGGTGAAAAAAAAAAAATTCACACCAGTCGAAAAACACATGCAAATATTGGCAATGTTTCGCGATAGCGCAACTGTCAAATCGAATATTTCTGTATTTATAAAAATTTAAACTTCAGAGATAAACTATCATGAGAAAATTTCGTTCTCAAGCTGATAGACTAAATGTGACTGTGAATAAAAACAGCTACATTTGTTTTAGAAAAATAATTAAAACATGACTGACAGTAGTCTATGCTGATTGATGATATAGTATATCATTTCGCTGAAAAATGATTTCTGTGATAAAAATTCCACGGTTTTTTTTATAATGGCACGTTCATCACCGAGTCATTCTTATTAACGTCCTAATCAATCGCTCGCTTCGATTCATTGATTGACATATAAATCGGCTGTCGTCGTAGCGGTTGTGTTTATTTCGTCTGTGGTGGGTGTGTGTATGGTGTATTATCAGTACTGCTAACATGTGCGGCAGACAGCATGTGGCTGCTTGTCTGTGTCAGCATGCGTGGAACGGTGTGTACATAGAAAAATGAGCAGCGGCCGCATCTCGCCTCACATTAGCATATTCATTACCTACTCCATGCCCAAATAAGGCGCTAAAAGTAGGCTAGAGCAATTACAAACAGCAGAGGGCGTTTCAACTTGAAAAAAAAATCTTACACAATTAGTGCTATTATTTCGTTTCTGAAACAACTTATTTATATTTCCTCTCCTTCAACCGTTTTGAAAAAGAAAATTTATAAATAATAATAAAAAAATTATTTAAAACTAGTCCGTGTATAGTTTTGAACACGTGAGCAATCAGCTCCACCAAATCAAAATGGCGGCCTAATTTATGCTAATGTGATGTGGCGACACAGGTCCACTATCCAAATGCATGCCGGTTATGGCGGGACACATGTTTGCCCACGGCGGGCGATCAGCTAATCAAGGGGAACCAGCGTCCATAATGGCGCTCACCTACCAAATACATTTACAATATTCAGCATTCTCTGAAATAACATATTATAATAGTAATAAAATATTGACCTACGGACCTGGGAATATTTTTAACAGACCAAATAGGACCGTTTATTGACATTCATTTAGGGAAACAATTTAATTTGGCCCTAATCCTAATAAAGGTTACCCGAGGCGAAGCGATATTTATAATTTCTTGTCGATTTTACTGAAAAATCGAAAAAATGACGAGGCTTCGTCTATGGACTTTAAAATCGAGTCACCCAATTATGGCAATCAACGATAAAAATGAGTTTCCGAAAACACCCACTTCCTATTCGCCTACAGTGGCATTAATAGGATGAAAGCATTTAACAAACTCTTACATTGAAAAAATGATAGACTAAGTCTATGAGAAAAAATTTCAGGATTCTTCTAGAGAAACCGACATGGTCGCCATCTTGAAAAAGCGCCAAACACGTGGGATTTCGTCCAAAAATAAGAAAATTACGCCGTTTTCGACGTAAAAAACGTGCTTCTCCTCTGATAACTCTTTCTGACGTTTTCACGTACCTGATGAAAAAAATGCTATTGATTTTATTCAAAAAATCCCTTAAAATTTAATCAAAACTATCCTTGAAAACAGCAGTTTTCAATTGGCGTCTTGGTAAAAACACTGTTGCGTTGACTATCAGTCGTCAGGTGTCACCAGTATGGGAAGATGGGGTGCCTCTCACGCCGGAGATACCTGTGAGTGACCGTTAGGGTCTCTAGTATGGGCTCGTAATGGCAGACGAGGGAAACTGCCCAACATTTACCATTATAACACAAACTTCCTGTCCCCGTCGAATCAACGGTTCCAAGTAAATCACAAAACTCTTCCTCCACTTGTCATGTTTATTCGTTTAGACATCTGGCAACTACAACGTACAACCCCGCGCACGACACGTCCTACTTGACTCAGAGAGAGCGACCTACGGCACGTCCGTAGTCGCCGAGCGTAACATCTGAAGTGCGGGAAAAGTACCAAGACCGCATGGGCTCCGGCCCTGTGCGCCCGGCACCAAAGTACCGAAACGAGGCAGTGGTCCACAGATCCCCGGGTCCGGGAAGCCGGGGATAACTGCCACATTAACTTAACGAAGTAAGGATCCTACAAGTCTGCCATAGTGACTGGCCTGAATTATAATAGAGCACATTTTAGCAGAATTGGAATACAGTTAAACAAATAAACATACCTACTAATGCCTACATAACTGTTGAATTGGTAAGTTGTAAAACCATAGAAATCGCAGCAGATTATTGTGTTAAAATCAGTCATTGTAAGTGAGTTTTGAGGTGTATTTTCGCGCACATGCATGTTGTTTACCATTTGTATAAGGTCTCACCACCCCAAATGCCAGTCCCATTGAAATACATGTAAACTGCCCCAATTCCGCAGGCCGATTTCACCATTTTTCACCCCATTAGATATTTAGTGTGACATATCAGTATAAAGCTTGAGAGGTCCTTATTCGAAAACAGGCCCGCTATGGGTATGCTTACCAGACAGATTTTGAGCTACGCCCCCCCCCTAGCGTGTAAAAAGGTCACTACTGTTAAAATTTGGCTATAATCCTTACTCTCTTTCACAGATCAGACACACATCATTTTAACCCACTGTATCCCTGCGAGGTTACCACGAAACAGTTATAGCTCGCTCCGGTTGCTCGCTGAAGCCGAGCAGTGGAGCGGCTTAATGGTACACATGTGGAGAGTTCATCTTGGCACTCTCACAATGTTAGGCTTAAATTTGTTTGGTACGGAAGTTATTTGATGGTGAATCGTGGGCGCGCATAACAGAAAGCTCATGATGACAGTTGCCATGGGCAAGCAAAAGGTCTCACAAAACAATCTGTTCATCATTATAGTCTCACAGCACAAATACGCAATCAAATTTACAGAAGGCATTTATTTTTAAATTTTCACTTCATGGTGTTGTAGTCATGGCTATTAAACTCAGACTGAATCTATGACGTCATAGTATCCCAACTGTACTGTATTTTTACTGAAATTCATGAAGGAAATTACTTCAATCTATGACGTCATAATTTATCAATGAATGCAATACTATCACAAACTACTACTAGAGGGTATGCTAGTCCTACTACTACTGTAGACCTACCATGCCTATGTCAGACTAGGGCCTAGGGGTATTATATATTTTCATATCATGTGGATGTGTTCTTATCACAGAATATTATGGTACATATTAATATAATATAATTTGTATCATGGGAGCCAGCTCTCCCTAGGCAGTGCCTACTCATATTATCTGATATCCTTGACAAAGAAGATAACGTGTGCTTATTAATATTCACAAAATTAAAATTTCTTTGTATTTTATTTTGTTTCAATGGAGGTTGGAACAGCCGCAGTAAAAATATTTTGTGTGATGATTCCATCATTAGTAGACACCTCCCTGGATTTCGACTTATTTAAGGTGGTGAGACCATAAGGTGCTAAAATGAGGAGACACCCGATTAGACGGATATAAAATCGATAAACTATTCATTAATCACCAGATGGCGATCTCTTGGTGTGGTAAATTTAAATTGGTCACCAGGTGGCGATTAATGAGATTAAGTCATTGAATGTGAATAAATCTAAATTAATTTCATTTGTTAATTTTCATTGTGATTGAAAGCTAAATGATTTCTTTTGTTAGTTCGAGGAATTTAATTACGTCTCTAGTCATTATTGTATTTTTTATATTTCTGATATTTTATCCCATCTATGTGAGCTCTTTATATCCATGTGAACTCTATGTGAATAAAAACAGCTGCAGTAAAGAGTCTTGTCACTTCATTTGCCATAGCACGCCGGTGCTAACAATACCAGCATCACACCCATCATTGTATCAGGAATAAGATAATTATACCAGCATCACACCCATCATTGTATCAAGGAGAAGATAATTATACCAGCATCACACCCATCATTGTATTAGGAAGCAGATAATTATACCAGCATCACACCCATCATTGTATCAGAAAGTAGATAATTATACCAGCATCACACCCGTCGTTGTATGAGGAAGAAGATAATTATACCAGCATCACACCCATCATTGTACCAGAAAGAAGATAATTATACCAGCATCACACCCATCATTGTATGAGGAAGAAGATAATTATACCAGCATCACACCCATCATTGTATCAGGAAGATAATTATACCAAAATCACACCCATCATTGTATCAGAAGGAAGATAATTATACCAGCATCACACCCATCATTGTATGAGGAAGAAGATAATTATACCAGCATCACACCCATCATTGTATGAGGAAGAAGATAATTATACCAGCATCACACCCATCATTGTATCAGGAAGATAATTATACCAGCATCACACCCATCATTGTATCAGAAAGAAGATAATTATACCAGCATCACACCCATCATTGTATGAGGAAGAAGATAATTATACCAGCATCACACCCATCATTGTATCAGAAAGAATATAATTATACCAGCATCACACCAATCATTGTATCAGGAAGATAATTATACCAGCATCACACCCATCATTGTATCAGAAAGAAGATAATTATACCAGCATCACACCCATCATTGTATCAGGAAGATAATTATACCAGCATCACACCCATCATTGTATCAGAAAGAAGATAATTATACCAGCATCACACCCATCATTGTATGAGGAAGAAGATAATTATACCAGCATCACACCCATCATTGTATCAGAAAGAATATAATTATACCAACATCACACCCATCGTTGTATAAGGAAGAAGATAATTATACCAGCATCACACCCATCATTGTATCAGGAAGAAGATAATTATACCAGCATCATACCCATCATTGTATCAGAAAGAATATAATTATACCAGCATCACACCCATCATTGTATGAGGAAGAAGATAATTATACCAGTGTCACACCCATCATTGTATGAGGAAGAAGATAATTATACCAGTGTCACACCCATCATTGTATGAGGAAGAAGATAATTATACCAGCATCACACCCATCATTGTATGAGGAAGAAGATAATTATACCAGTGTCACACCCATCATTGTATGAGGAAGAAGATAATTATACCAGTGTCACACCCATCATTGTATGAGGAAGAAGATAATTATACCAGCATCACACCCACCATTGTACAAGGAAGATAATTATACCAACATCACACCCATCATTGTATCAGAAAGAATATAATTATACCAGCATCACACCCATCATTGTATGAGGAAGAAGATAATTATACCAGCATCACACCCACCATTGTACAAGGAAGATAATTATACCAACATCACACCCATCATTGTATCAGGAAGAAGATAATTATACCAGCATCACACCCATCATTGTATCAGGAAGATAATTATACCAACATCACACCCATCATTGTATCAGGAAGATAATTATACCAGCATCACACCCATCATTGTATCAGAAAGAATATAATTATACCAGTATCACACCCATCATTGTATCAGGAAGATAATTATACCAACATCACACCCATCATTGTATCAAGGAGAAGATAATTATACCAGCATCACACCCATCATTGTATCAGGAAGATAATTATACCAGCATCACACCCATCATTGTATCAGAAAGAATATAATTATACCAGCATCACACCCATCATTGTATCAGGAAGAATATAATTATACCAGCATCACACCCATCATTGTATCAGGAAGATAATTATACCAACATCACACCCATCATTGTATCAGGAAGATAATTATACCAGCATCACACCCATCATTGTATCAGAAAGAATATAATTATACCAGCATCACACCCATCATTGTATCAGGAAGAATATAATTATACCAGCATCACACCCATCATTGTATCAGGAAGAAGATAATTATACCAGCATCATACCCATCATTGTATCAGAAAGAATATAATTATACCAGCATCACACCCATCATTGTATGAGGAAGAAGATAATTATACCAGTGTCACACCCATCATTGTATGAGGAAGAAGATAATTATACCAGCATCACACCCATCATTGTATGAGGAAGAAGATAATTATACCAGTGTCACACCCATCATTGTATGAGGAAGAAGATAATTATACCAGTGTCACACCCATCATTGTATGAGGAAGAAGATAATTATACCAGCATCACACCCATCATTGTATGAGGAAGAAGATAATTATACCAGTGTCACACCCATCATTGTATGAGGAAGAAGATAATTATACCAGCATCACACCCATCATTGTATGAGGAAGAAGATAATTATACCAGCATCACACCCATCATTGTATCAGAAGGAAGATAGTTATACCAGCATCACACCCATCATTGTATGAGGAAGAAGATAATTATACCAGCATCACACCCATCGTTGTATCAGGAAGAAGATAATTATACCAGCATCACACCCATCATTGTATCAGAAGGAAGATAATTATACCAGCATCACACCCATCATTGTATCAGGAAGATAATTATACCAGCATCACACCCATCATTGTATCAGAAAGAAGATAATTATACCAGCATCACACCCATCATTGTATGAGGAAGAAGATAATTATACCAGCATCACACCCATCATTGTATCAGAAAGAATATAATTATACCAGCATCACACCAATCATTGTATGAGGAAGAAGATAATTATACCAGCATCACACCCATCATTGTATGAGGAAGAAGATAATTATACCAGCCTCACACCCATCATTGTATGAGGAAGAAGATAATTATACCAGCATCACACCCATCATTGTATCAGAAAGAATATAATTATACCAGCATCACACCCATCGTTGTATGAGGAAGAAGATAATTATACCAGCATCACACCCATCATTGTATGAGGAAGAAGATAATTATACCAGCATCACACCAATCATTGTATGAGGAAGAAGATAATTATACCAGCATCACACCCACCATTGTATCAGGAAGATAATTATACCAACATCACACCCATCGTTGTATCAGGAAGAAGATAATTATACCAGCATCACACCCATCATTGTATGAGGAAGAAGATAATTATACCAGCATCACACCCATCATTGTATCAGGAAAAAGATAATTATACCAGCATCACACCCATCATTGTATCAGGAAGAAGATAATTATACCAGCATCACACCCATCATTGTATCAGGAAGAATATAATTATACCAGCATCACACCCATCATTGTATCAGGAAGATAATTATACCAGCATCACACCCATCATTGTATGAGGAAGAAGATAATTATACCAGCATCACACCCACCATTGTATCAGAAAGAATATAATTATACCAACATCACACCCATCATTGTATCAGGAAGATAATTATACCAGCATCACACCCATCATTGTATCAGGAAGAAGATAATTATACCAGCATCACACCCATCATTGTACCAGAAAAAAGATAATTATACCAGCATCACACCCATCGTTGTATAAGGAAGAAGATAATTATACCAGCATCACACCCACCATTGTATGAGGAAGAAGATAATTATACCAGTGTCACACCCATCATTGTATGAGGAAGAAGATAATTATACCAGCATCACACCCATCATTGTATCAGGAAGATAATTATACCAACATCACACCCATCATTGTATGAGGAAGATAATTATACCAGCATCACACCCATCATTGTATCAGGAAGAAGATAATTATACCAGCATCACACCCATCATTGTATCAGGAAGAAGATAATTATACCAGCATCACACCCATCATTGTATCAGAAGGAAGATAATTATACCAGCATCACACCCATCATTGTATGAGGAAGAAGATAATTAAACCAGCATCACACCCATCATTGTATCAGGAAGATAATTATACCAGCATCACACCCATCATTGTATCAGGAAGATAATTATACCAGCATCACACCCATCATTGTATCAGAAGGAAGATAATTATACCAGCATCACACCCATCATTGTATGAGGAAGAAGATAATTAAACCAGCATCACACCCATCATTGTATCAGGAAGATAATTATACCAGCATCACACCCATCATTGTATCAGGAAGATAATTATACCAGCATCACACCCATCATTGTATCAGAAGGAAGATAATTATACCAGCATCACACCCATCATTGTATGAGGAAGAAGATAATTAAACCAGCATCACACCCATCATTGTATCAGGAAGATAATTATACCAGCATCACACCCATCATTGTATCAGAAAGAAGATAATTATACCAGCATCACACTCATCATTGTATCAGAAAGAATATAATTATACCAGCATCACACCAATCATTGTATGAGGAAGAAGATAATTATACCAGCAGCACACCCATCATTGTATCAGGAAGATAATTATACCAACATCACACCCATCATTGTATCAGGAAGAAGATAATTATACCAGCATCACACCCATCATTGTATCAGGAAGATAATTATACCAGCATCACACCCATCATTGTATCAGAAAGAATATAATTATACCAGCATCACACCCATCATTGTATGAGGAAGAAGATAATTATACCAGTGTCACACCCATCATTGTATCAGGAAGAAGATAATTATACCAGCATCACACCCATCATTGTATCAGAAAGAATATAATTATACCAGCATCACACCCATCATTGTATCAGGAAGAAGATAATTATACCAGCATCACACCCATCATTGTATCAGAAGGAAGATAATTATACCAGCATCACACCCATCATTGTATCAGAAAGAATATAATTATACCAGCATCACACCCAACATTGTATCAGGAAGAAGATAATTATACCAGCATCACACCCATCATTGTATCAGAAGGAAGATAATTATACCAGCATCACACCCACCATTGTATCAGGAAGATAATTATACCAGCATCACACCCATCATTGTACCAGGAAGAAGATAATTATACCAGCATCACACCCATCATTGTATCAGAAAGAATATAATTATACCAGCATCACACCCATCATTGTATCAGGAAGATAATTATACCAGCATCACACCCATCATTGTATCAGGAAGAAGATAATTATACCAGCATCACACCCATCATTGTATCAGAAAGAATATAATTATACCAGCATCACACCCATCATTGTATCAGGAAGAAGATAATTATACCAGCATCACACCCATCATTGTATCAGGAAGATAATTATACTAGCATCACACCCATCATTGTATCAGAAGGAAGATAATTATACCAGCATCACACCCATCGTTGTATCAGGAAGATAATTATACCAGCACCACACCCATCATTGTATCAGGAAGAAGATAATTATACCAGCATCACACCCACCATTGTATCAGGAAGATAATTATACCAACATCACACCCATCATTGTATCAGAAGGAAGATAATTATACCAGCATCACACCCATCATTGTATCAGGAAGAAGATAATTATACCAGCATCACACCCATCATTGTATCAGGAAGATAATTATACCAGCATCACACCCATCATTGTATCAGAAGGAAGATAATTATACCAGCATCACACCCATCGTTGTATCAGGAAGATAATTATACCAGCACCACACCCATCATTGTATCAGGAAGAAGATAATTATACCAGCATCACACCCACCATTGTATCAGGAAGATAATTATACCAGCATCACACCCATCATTGTATCAGAAAGAAGATAATTATACCAGCATCACACCCATCATTGTATCAGAAGGAAGATAATTATACCAGCATCACACCCATCATTGTATCAGAAGGAAGATAATTATACCAGCATCACACCCACCGTTGTATCAGGAAGAAGATAATTATACCAGCATCACACCCATCATTGTATCCGGAAAAAGATAATTATACCAGCATCACACCCATCATTGTATCAGAAGGAAGATAATTATACCAACATCACACCCACCATTGTATCAGGAAGAAGATAATTATACCAGCATCACACCCATCATTGTATCCGGAAAAAGATAATTATACCAGCATCACACCCATCATTGTATCAGGAAGATAATTATACCAGCATCACACCCATCATTGTATCAGGAAGAAGATAATTATACCAGTATCACACCCATCATTGTATCAGAAGGAAGATAGTTATACCAGCATCACACCCATCATTGTATCAGAAAGAAGATAATTATACCAGCATCACACCCATCGTTGTATCAGGAAGATAATTATACCAGCATCACACCCATCATTGTATCAGGAAGAAGATAA
The DNA here is from genome assembly GCA_964017125.1 of Flabesymbios commensalis. NCBI lineage: Eukaryota > Metazoa > Annelida > Polychaeta > Terebellida > Flabelligeridae > Flabesymbios > Flabesymbios commensalis. Next base: position 565,473 of record OZ024918.1, read on the forward strand.
TTATACCAGTATCACACCCATCATTGTATCAGGAAGATAATTATACCAACATCACACCCATCATTGTATCAGGAAGAATATAATTATACCAGCATCACACCCATCATTCTATCAGAAGGAAGATAATTATACCAGCATCACACCCATCATTGTATCAGAAAGAAGATAATTATACCACTATCACACCCATCATTGTATCAGGAAGAAGATAATTATACCAGATCATTACTATGAAACAAAATGTGAGACTTCATGGAAGGATGCACCCTGATATTTTGCAAGCCATTACATGCCAGATAGCTAGACCATAACTAAAAACAAGATGTGAGGTTTGAGGGAGGGATATAGCCTGAAAAATGTAAACTGGATCAAATTCAAAATGGCCAACTTGTGGCCATTATTGACTTGATTATGCGAAATATCTGGAAAACCGTGTCAGACAGCTAGACCATTAATATAAAGGCTGGGTCTATTTGCCCCGTCACGGGGCACACAAGGCAAGAAAAGTGCGTTGGATTACCCGTGACGGGGCAAATAACAGTTAAATCTTCTTCCATGTCCCGTGACGGGGCGTGGAAACGCTAATTTTGTGCCTTCGATACACCGTGGCGGACGAAATAAAGGAAAATTAGTGTTATACAGCCCGCTGTGGTGTATGCAAGATAATTAAAGTGTCCTTGGGCACCCCGTGAATGATGTAACAAGGTTTCTTATTGGTTGTCAAAAGAAGCATTACACTGGGTCCATTCGACTAGCACAATAAATGTGCTCGCATTTCTAATTTCCAAAAACAACTACATCAATGAGTGGAGTACGTTCCTCATATTTTAGGCTTAGTTTAGGACGAGGGGCCCACTGCACACTGGGTAAACTTCACCTCTCAGGGATGAAAAGACGGGTCTTGTTACACACTGTATGCCCGAAGCTAGTTTAGCTAACACGAAGTTTAGGCTTAAGACAGTGTTAATTAAAACAGTGTTTTAAAAATAATTAGCCAGTATGCCAAAAACAAGGTTAGCATCGTGTTAATAAACCACACGGTTAAATCCTAAACCAGTGCTGTAACGCCGTGAAGCATAATACAATTTGTGTACAATTGCAGTGATTCCCCTCAGCGCCGACAATGGGCACGTCCAACAAACACGATACATTCCACCAATGTTGCTTTATTGTTCCTGCCAGCGTGGAAGACCACGGCACAACATTTATTCATCAACGGCGCAAAGTGTCGTGTTTCCCGGGAGCAATGTATGAGGATGGGCGTACAAGAGGACTGTTGCTTGGGGATTCCGGGTACCCAAGCTTGCTGTACCTCACGCCAATCGCTAGGCCAACAACAGATAGTGAACGGCATTACAATCGGTCTCATATAATGACCTGAAACATTATAGAGAGATTGTTTGGCGTTTTAAAACATTTTTTAAGACAAATGTGCATGTTTGCACTTTGGCCTCCGCACCAAATTAAGCACCAGATTGATTATAATAATTGTGGCTTGCTGTGTTTTGCACAACATAGCAAGAAGACACAAGGAAATTCATATTCGTTGTTGAGTTGGATGATGACCATTACATTGATGGTGACATCATTGATCCTAATATGCTGTCATCCGTCAACCCACGAAACAATTTTGTGAGGCCAACAGATTATTGGTCCAACACATTTTGTGAGTAGGCCCTACATAAGATACATTCATATTAATAATATTAAAATCAATACTGCGCAAAAAAATTTGAGAGAATAAATGATGAATTAATATTTACTTTTGATGACGCACAGTAACATCTGAGATAATAAATTATGTATTAACCCTTTCAGCACGGCGACCGTCTGTAGACGTCTGAATCTAACCAGAAATGCATAATGCATTTCTGATCTAACGTATATAAACGTCAGACGTCTAAGGGCGGTCCCTGCCCGGAAAGAATTAAAAATAAAGCAAATAAAGCAGAAAAAGCTAATGAAAATATTTATGATTATTTCAAATTGAAAAAAATGATTATTGTCTTGGTTACATCGTTCTGCTTCATTTGGGTAGGCTACCTATGGTATGGGTGTAGGGCAATTATAATTTGTTTAAGTTCTTCTTCTAGGGCGGGGGCCCTAGGGTAGTGGTTAGCACCGCTGCCTTTCACGCCAGAGTCCGGGGTTCGGTTCCCGGTCTCGGCGGTTTGAAAGAAACAAAATTGTTTCTTCCCCATCCACGTGTGAAAGTTAGTATTGTGGGGAGCCTCCGTGACCGAGAGGTAGCGTGCTCGGCCTCAGACCGCCAGGGCTCGAATTTCGAATCCTGTGTCTGGAGGACAGTGTCATCTCAATCATCTCACCATCCTCAGGAGGTTCTCCTGGCCCAGTTTATCCTATATGTGCACAAAGGTGGCCTAAAGCCCGATTCATTTCATTTCATTTCATTTTGTTTAAGTTCTTTTAGCGCGTGAACCGTCTATAGACGTCTGAATTTGACGTCTACAGACGTTAGAATCAGGCGTCTTAACGTCAACAGACGGTCCCCGTGCTGAAAGGGTTCAGACATTTGTATTATCTCAGATGTTATTGTGCGTCATAAAAAGTATATAATAAGTCATCATTTATTATCTCATACTTTATACGAAATTTATTTTAGCGTTGTAAAGGCTAATATTTCATTGTCATATGTATGTACAATAAAATCTGAGATAAGAACATATTTCAATAATTCGATAGGTATATTAGTATTTAATTGCGATAGGCATGCATAGATGTGTGTATAATTTTGTTCGGTACATCACTGATTTGAAAATAAAGGAGTAGATACCTGCAATGTCTTAAAAAGTATTTTGATTTGCATTTCCATCAAATATAACAATAATATGTTATAATGTTGATTTTTTTCTAATGACTCCACACAATTATAAGTGTCGTCTATTAGTATCCCATGGATAATTATGATACATTAGCTATTTTCATGATGTGATTTCAAGTTGCTATTGCCATCAACTTCCTTAACCTAATGCTAAATGGTTAACTTTTGGCAACATAACACACCGGTTCATCATCGTGTGAAAGCAGCTCCTTGGGATGACATCAATTTTCGTTTTTAGTTTTGTAATGAAGTAGTGTAACCCCCAGATCATGATTTTATTTTTCAGATTAAAAAAAAATATATTATAAACATTTTTATGAATCCGCTTAAAACCCAAACAATTTTTTTGTATACCTAAACACTTGCTAAAAGACGGTTAAATGTTCCTACAGCATTGGAACACATGGTGATGCTGTCGGCCCAGCGTTGGGCAGACGATCAGTGCTGCATGTGTATCCCCCTATGTCCTGACTATAAGAAACCAATTAGCGGCGATTGCTCTGATCTTACCATCCAAGACGTGGGAATATGTGTTGTAAAGTGTGGTATATTGCTGACTTGATTTGTTTACATGGCAATATACGACCTGGAAATATAACTACACTGTATTTCACTCTTTCTCTGTGCTTTAAAATTGTTTTTTGACTTTTTTGTATTTTTAGTTAAGATCAGTAGGCTATATAGCTTCTAATAAATACAATTTTTCAAAATTGCCAACATTAAAAATGTCTCATCCCAAGGGGTCCCTTTAAGCCAAAACCAGCTTCTGGCATACCGGTTAGCGTTAAACTGAAGGTTACAACACTGTTATAACTAAACTCACACTAACCTAGCTTTGGGCATATGGAGAGCAGAATGACATCATGTTACATTAATATTTATATTTGGGCTATGCCCAAATATATTGAGTTTTCAACGAAACTTTAAACTTATTATTCTTAGCACGTTTTTGTAAGACGCTATTTCTCCCTGAGTTTTAATCTAATCAACTTGAAATTTTGACACAACATTGCCAGAGTAATCAGGAGGGGTGCTATGACTTTTCTAAGTCATCCAACATGTTCTTGTGGATTTATCCATGATTTCGTGGATCACTATACTCTTGAATGGCAAAAGGCAGTTTCTGCTTACTTGTAAAGTGAGCAGACACTGCACTATGCTGCTCTTCAAATTCAAAAGGCAGTATCTGCTCACTTGTAAATTGAGAAGATACTGCCTTTTGGATTGCACGGCAGTAGGCCTATAATAGGGTCCAAGGTTGGTTCAATAGTGTACACGTCGGGTGATTCTTCATTCATTGCTAGGAGGGTGGACAGGGTGCCCCTATGTCCAGACTGACTCCACCCTTTAGTCTTTAGATTTGATAATAAAAAATACATTTATCCAATGTTTTAATTCCGGGCCAGCGTCGCAGACAGTGGCCCAGTATTAAACCAATATTGTGTAATAGGTATGAACAGTTGAAACCTTAAAATAACAGTCCCAATTCTATTCAAACACAAAAAGTTGAAGCAATGTTGTTTTGATTTTGGGCTAACGTCTGGGATAGTGATACAACATTAAGTCAACAAAGAGACAAGTCAATGTGTGTACTGGGCACTCTGAATGCGATTCCATTTGACAAACAAATATATATCTATTTACAAGTGCAAAAGCTCAGTGGGGACTTCTAAAATTTGAAGTCTGAAGTCTGAAGTCTAAAATTCCAGTTCAGAATGGCTGCCAAAAAACTCATACGCGAAATTCCTATCAATCTGTCATAGTAAAAATAACCCAACAAAATTTAAATGGTCGCCACAAAAACCTAGCCCAAATATTATTGTTACTTGAAAAGTCACAATTCCAATCTGGTATAATTTACTACTTTTCAAATATTTTTAAGGGTGCGTCAACACTGGTCAAGGGTCTATGTCCGAGCCCAATGGGGAATGTAGGTTATGTAGGTTATAATTTAGGTTAATTGTTTGAGTGTCAATTAACCCAGGCCTAGTCATATACGTTATTACTACTCATCATTTTAGAATACAAACATTTATAATTTCACCATCGTTATGTGTCAATGACATTTGTCCCCATAGTGTCTCTTACATCATTGAAACAGTCACCACCAACCCAAACGCCCCACACCCCCCACCCCCCCCCCCCCTTCGCCACCCCAAACCGCACAGCACCTCTAGGAACAGAAAAGCGGACCGCAGTTCTCATCTAGTTTATAGGTTTTGTGCAGTTTTGTAAATGATGGGCTACCTACGTTTGCCAAGTGCCAATAAAATATCAAACGCTATATTATAATTATACACATCTGAATTACCACACAGTTATCGTACTAAGGGCATTTAGCAATTATTCATTTATTGTTATGCATTTACCTTTTAAGCGCTAACCATGACCATGAATTGTTTTTAGATTACGGTTATAATTAGATTATATTTGTGGCAAGTGATATTAAGGTTTTAGTCCCAACAAACAGAATAGGTTCGACTCATGTTTTTTAATGCTGGCTTACAATCTGCGACGCTGGCCCAGCATCAAACCAACATGGGATCAGCGACCCATGTTTGTGCCACGACTTGCCTGTAGGAAAGGTCAGGCTGCCTCTTCGACGATTGAACCCTCTATGTGTCGATGACAACTAAATTATTTTTAACATTTTATTAATATTTCAATGGTAGGCATACGTTTTCAAGGTGAATTTTGTCTTTAATCCACAGAAATATTTAAACATGACTGTTTGACAAATCTTTAAGAAAAAAAAACAGAAATACAAATGTTCTCTCATGTGAAGCTGTGTATCGCGTCAGGAAGACACAGCTTCAAGTGAGAGAAACTTTCTCGATTAAATCACTTAATGGGTTAAATAAGATGACGTGTCAGGTAATTATAATGTACGGAACACTGACTTTCTGCTGCACTATGGCTCCGTTAATCATCTCCCATCACATATTTTTAAATGTCTGACGTCAAAGAAGACGACAATGCCATAATAGGCCTAACATAAATCACATTGACACATCAGACATGGCGGTTTGTGTTTGACTATACAGCACAAATAACACCTCCGAGATAATTGTTTCACAGTTATTGGGAAGTTGCTATAGGCCTTATGTAGGATATACACATTTTTTAAAAGCTATTCATCCCTGAGTTTCCCTGCTATTCTGTAAATATCAAATTGTTTCTGAACTCATACAACGGACAAGCCCCAAAAGCAAAACAAAATTGCCCTCATTTACAGTCTAATGGGAGAGAAAGCTGCGTCCTAACATATATTTAGGTAATGGAAACGATAATGATTTTGTTGCCTCATACTTCGACAGCATAACCCATATTGAAGCACGTGTTGTCATGACAACATGTATGTTACTGGCTAAATCAACTTTAAATCACCTCAAATGCATGTAATATTATAAAACGATCACATTATTAATCCTGTTTAATATGAGAAAAACTTGTGTAGGTGACAAAGACCACTGTATTTGGCCATGTTTTATAGTTACGTGTAAATTTCAACAAGCATGGACCCTGAATTATGTGTGTGCAATATGTATATAATCTCACCATGGCTTTCTTAGATATGCTCCGGAAACGTGATTGTTAGCTATTTTCGATCAGAGATGTAGGTAAAAAAGTAGGTCAAATGTCATGACCTCCAAAAGGCATATATACACTCCCTAGTAATGAGTGTGCAATATGAAATAAATTCCTCTGAAAACCTAAAATATACTCGTTTTTATTTCACATAGCCAATTGCCATAGATATGCTCTTCCAAATATAAAAAAATATTTTTTATTAAAAACGACTCTATTGTATAAAAAATAGCTATTTCTTATAGTGTGAGAACGTAATCAATTCACGTTTCAGTTACATTACCATATTTACCAGAAAGAGTTATTCAAGACATAAACATAAACTTAAACATACAGACCACCCACCAATGTGTGTTCAATCTACATCAGTCAATACCTGAGCGAACTTAAGCATAACACGTAAACATACAGGCCATAATGTAGACTCAGGCTGCCTCAACCAACCCATTGATCCATCCATTCATCAATTCATGAATGGATAGATCAATGTTGATGATTGATTGATTGGTTGATTGGTTGATTGATTGATTGATTGATTGATTGATTGATTGATTGATTGATTGATTGATTGATTGATTGATTGATTGATTGATTGATTGATTGATTGATTGATTGATTGATTGATTGATTGATTGATTGATTGATTGATTGATTGATTGATTGATTGATTGATTGATTGATTGATTGATTGATTGATTGATTGATTGATTGATTGATTGATTGATTGATTGATTGATTGATTGATTGATTGATTGATTGATTGATTGATTGATTGATTGATTGATTGATTGATTGATTGATTGATTGATTGATTGATTGATTGATTGATTGATTGATTGATTGATTGATTGATTGATTGATTGATTGATTGATTGATTGATTGATTGATTGATTGATTGATTGATTGATTGATGGATGGATGGATGGATGGATAAATGAATAAATGATTGGATGAATGGATGGATGGATGCTGAGTACTATGATCTCCTGAAAGAAAACATGCTCAATTCTGATTTTAGCAATGTTTTTATGATCAGATACAATAGCTGGTGAATAAATAGATAGATACATGCACAGATAATTATGTGTTCTGGCTTCGTAATGGTCATAAGACATAAACAAGTGAAGGCTGTTTTCTGATGACGTGCGTTTGAACTTTTCTACTACATAATTATGTATAATTAATGGCCATGTGTAGCATTACAAATGAAAAAAACGTTTCGGGAGTAATTATTTATTGAAGAGTCGAGTATCATTTTCTGAGAGAGGTGAATAAGGTCGCGTGTTCACATTCTTGTGGTATAATTTTTTTCACAGAACTCATTCTATATAATTATCTGGATTTATCAAAATAACATATATTGAGTCACGTTGTACTTTTGATATAATTCTAAAATATATTTCAAATACAACATATTATAATTTTACGTTGATAAATTATGCTGTTGCTATTGTTGTATTCTTAGTCTATTCAACCCTCTGATGTGTCCATATCACTAGAAAGCACAATCAACGGTGGCCCAACACAAATATTCAGAAACAAACTGAGCAATTATTGAACAGTTACTTAGTCAAATGTGATTATTGTCTAAGTCATACATATTTTATATTGGCAATATGTAACTTGGCCTACTTTTTTTCTGTTTTATAAGAGAGATAACTAGACAACTAAATCAGTCACAAACACATTCGACTTGCGAGCACGGAACATACTTTATGAGCTAGAGAACAAAAGGACCTGGTGATGATGACGTTTGTTTGATTGCAGCAGGTGTAGCTAATAAAACACACGTCTCTCTACCTTCCAATATTCATTAATTACACACCTGGCCTGTCTACCCCATCATTAGTAAACACCATAAAACGTGATGTATGATTATCTTAGAGATGTTTCATCTTTCAAATCGTTTGATTCAATTCTCAACACAGACTGTAACACTAAGTCAAATATATTAAATACTAATATTATCAATATTTGAATAATTTTTGATAAGTGTTTAAAATGAAATATAATGTTATGTGCAATAAATAAATCTACCTGTCAGTATTCTTCTCTCCATCCAGTCATTTATAAGTGAGTCTGAATGGAGTTGTTTCCAGCATGCCTGTGTTTCCAACATGTCTGCTTTTCCATGCGGAAAACTGTTTGATACTAGACTTTAAAAACACATTCATGGACAAGTTAAATTTTATTTTGTCAGATCAAAGCTTGAATTTCTACTTTGTATTTCAATAGTATAAAAACTGGCTGAATCTGACAAACTTGACGACTTTCTACTTTTCCGTTCCATTGATATTAAAGGGTGGAATCTGCTACTTTCCAGGTGCGTTTGTTCAAAGTTAGTTTAATTCTAATCCAACATTAGTTTAACATCTTTTGTCGACTGGGTTTGCATGAATGGACTTTAGAACCAAAAAGTCAATATAATAATGCGCAAATAAACGAATGAATCAATGAAAAACAGTAAATAAATGACTATTTGAATTTAATAGATAAGCAAGAGAAAGCATGAATAATCGCATGAATAAATGAATGAATAAATATATGATTGAAAGAATGAATGAATGAATGAATGAATGAATGAATGAATGAATGAATGAATGAATGAATTAATTAATTAATTAATGAATGAATGAATGAATGAATGAATATATAAAGCAATGAATGAAGAAATGAATGAGTAGGACTATGAATGTGTGAATGAATGACTCAATGAATGAATAAATAAATGAACTAATTAGTAAATAATAAAATGATCGAGGTCCGAAATCACCGTAAGTCATTTTAATTTCAGACGGTGTGCCGTGAATTCAGACGGCGCGGTGATTTCGATTGGTGATTACGGACGGTGTCCGTCGAATTCGGACGCCCAACATATAGTATTCTTATATGCGCACACTTATATTATGCGTTTTGTCATATTATAATTATACATGTTACTCAGAATTCAAATATCCGTTGTATAAAATATTAAGCACAACTTTCCGATAATAATCATTGTTAATCCGATAGGGCGGGGGCCCTAGTGCAGTGGTTAAAGCTACCTGCTTGGAAAGTTGGAGATCGCGGGTTCGAACCCCACTCTGGCCTTCAAGATAGAAAAAAGCAAAATGTTTCTTCCCCACTCACTCCTAAAAATGCAATATGTGTCTCAGTCTCTGTCTGTCTCTGCCAATGGCTCTGACTCTGTCTCTGGTTCTGCCTCTGCCTGCCTCTGTCTCTGGCTCTGTATCTGCCTCTGTCTCTGTCTCTGTATCTGGCTCTGTCTGTCACTGGCTCTGTCTCTGTATGTCTCTGTCTCTGTATCTGGCTCTGTCTGTCACTGGCTCTGCCTCTGTCTGTCTATGGCTCTGTCTCAGGCTATGTCTCTGTCTGACTCTGTCTGTCTCTGGCTCTGTCTCTGTCTGTCTCTGTCTCTTACTCTGACTCTGTCTGTCTTTGGCTCTGGCTCTGGCTCGCTCTCGCGCTCCTTCAGAAACAATGGCCCCGTCTAAACTCGCTAGCATGTTAGTGGTAGTTCCTTCTAGTTTTGGCCATTATACCGCTATGGTGAGGACGCTCGGAGCTTATATTTTACCGTGATACTTTCCCTAAATTATTCTGAACCCTTTCAGCGCGGGGACCGTCATTAGACGTAAACGACTCAAACACTGAAAGGAATTAGCGTAATGTTATGACCGTAGACCCATAACATAGATATTCAAATGAAGCAGGAAGAGCTAACTAAGCTATTTGTGATAATTTTAAATTGGAACAACTCTTTGGTCTCCAAAATATTTCAGCATTTTGTGTTAAACCACCTAGACATTAATGAATTATTATTTATTTGGCCAACGTTCTAAGGTATGTGGTCCATCAAAAGTGAATATTTTTAATCAGTTACGTGAAACGTCTGACCTGTTTTTAACTAGGCAATGTTGATGGGTTGAATCAGATTTAAGTTCTAAAGTATATTTTTTATACCACTCCATGACGGGGACTTATTCCTGAGGTCACATAGTGAGCTCACGATATTACTGCAATACATGTTTCAAATTACTGTTATCAATATTACATTTAGCTATAAACAAAAAAATGCATATTTGTGAATTAATTTATACTATTCGCCTTCTGTTCTGTGAGTAGAGTAGGCCCATGGTTTATCCTCTTCCAGTCTGTGACGACTATGCGTTTCTGAGGGTAGTAACAATCTGTTCAATTTGTCCCTGTATTAAGACTGATTAAGGCAAAGTGAACACTATTATCATTGGTTGTTTAGATTAAGTTATTATCGCCTTTATCCAAGGTAACATTTGTGGTTTACCAAAAAGTTTTGAAATAGCATTGTGTTTATGTTTATAATAATATTTGAGGAACTATAGAATGTATGGTGAAATTGTTTTTTTCGAAAAAGTCAAAGATACATTGTGAACGCGTAATCCCAAGTACCACTAGTCCGTATTACTCATACTTTTGTACTTACCTGCCTGAGTACGCAATGAAAAGGTTTTGGTCAGAGCGCAATGATTTTTAGTGATTGTCAATTAAAATGCTTGGCTGAGATGCATTCGTTTTCGCCTCATAGGGAAAACACATCATTTCAACAAGGGCTCAGGGGCACATATTTTCTGTATTTTACTTCTGTGTACATATAATAGTATTCTATCGGGTGGTGAAAAGTGTACTATCCCGTTTAATAATAAAATGTAAGTAATTTAATTTAGTGCCTTGTTTACAATTGTACCGGAACTATATAATGGTGGTTGTTATAGCTACTAGAGAATTTAATAATGTACAGACAAGAAGTAGGTAATCCTTTTGTGGATAACTTTTGTTTTACTCTGCGACCATGTGAACACATTCAATTATAAAGTTAGTGATGAAATAATAATAATTACGAATGTTGCACTTGCATCGATCTTGTTTATGTTTCTTATACAGATAAAATAAATATAGCCAGTGACTTTGGGTGTTCATATAGAGTGTCCATATATATTCTTCGAAAACCACTGGCGTCTCGCTGAAAATAAAATAATGAATGGATCAATGAGACATAATTATTTTTTTAATATGTTTTATTTGTGGTGATCAAATTCGAAATTTCCATTTAATATTTTGATAACAAAAATTACAATATGATAACTACAAGAACTTAAATATTTGTTGGGTAACACATACATTAGGTAGATAGGCATACTTACAATTTTATCTCTCATACACTACTGTATCGTGTGTATACGGGGCAGTCGTGTCTCCAGGAGAATGATCTAAAAATTGTATCGCTGTACCTTTATCCTGTACAAAGAAAAGAAAAACAAATATCACTATAGCATAATTTAATCATTACGAGAACGCAATTCTGCTACGTAAGTGTACTGTGTAGCAACAACGATTTATGTTCTAGCGCTCATAGTGCATATTTTGCACAAGATATGGGCCTACTCTAGATTACCTTGCTCAGACATGTTGAAATAACCCTGCTGCTTTTCTGTGGTTTAAATAAGAAAGGTTGGAATAGTTATTTAGCCCAGTGGATTTAGTGTTGATTAAATAACAAAATATTTCTATAACCAGCTGTTTTTCTGTAGGTTAAAGAAGGTTTAAATAGTTTAATAGCCCAGGTGATTTTCTGCGGGTTAAATAAGAAGGTTAGGACAGTTATCTAGCCCGGTGTATTTGTTGTGGATTAAATATGAAGGTTGGAAAATCGCTCTGTAACCCAGCTGTTTTTATGTGTGTTAAATAAGAAGGTTGTAAAATTATATAACCCAGGTGCATTGTAGTGGGCTAAATAAGAAGGTTGAAATATGTCTGGGTGCTTTATTACGTGTAGGCATAAAGAAGGGTGGAATTGTTGCTTAGCCCGGGTTGTTTTCTGTGGGCTAAATAAATATGTCGGTTGAAAAGTTATAAAACCTACTTGCTTTTATTTGGGTTAAATAGATTTTCTGTGGGCTGGAAGCTACGAAGGTAGAAATAGGAGGTATACAGTCTTTTCTGCTTTCCTGCGGGTTAAATAGGAATGTTGTAAACGTTTATAACCTTGATGCTTTTTTGTTGGCTAAATACGAAGATTGAAATAGGTATATAGTCTGGGTTATTAATTGCGGGTTAAATAAGAAGGTTGGAATTGTTATTTATCCCGGGCTGTGTGATGTGGAAATAGTTATTTAGCCTGGATGCTTTGCTGTGGGTTAAATAAGTAAATAGGTTGACATAGTTATTTATCCCCGGTGATTTGATGTGGGTTGAAGACGAAGATTGAAATAGCTCTATAACCCACATTTTTTATGTGGGTTATATAAGAAGGTTTGTATTGTTATTTAGCCGGGATGTTTTCTGTGTGTTAAATATGTCGGTTGAAAAGTTATAAAACCTACTTGCTTTTATTTGGGGTGAATAGAAGGTTCAAATAGTTAAATAGCCCAGTATGTAATTTTCTGTGGGCTAAATAAGAAGGTTAGGATAGTTTTCTAGCCTGGTGAATTTGGTGTGGATGAAATATAAAGGTTGAGATAGGCCTAGTTATATCTTACCCAGCTGCTTTTCTGTGGGTTAAATAAGAAGGCTGTAAACGTTTATGAACCAGATGCTTTGTTGTGGGCTAAATACGAACGTTGAAATAGGTATATAGTCTGGGTTCTTAAATGCGATTAAATTAGAAGGTTGGAATTGTTATTTAGCCCGGGTTGTTTGATGTGGAAATGGTTATTTACCCTGGATGCGTTGTTGTGGGTTAAATAAGTAGGCCACATATATAGTTGATATAGTTATTTATTCCGGGTGATTTTATGTGCGTTGAAGACGAAGATTGAAATAGCTCTATAACCCACTTGTTTTTATGTGGGTTATATTATAAGAAGACTTTTATTGTTATTTAGCCCATGTTTTTTTCAGGATTTGAAAAAAATAAACGTGGGGGGGGGGGGGGGGAGCGGCCGGCCCTTAAGTTTCCTGTTGCGAACGAACGAAACCTCGTATTACTATTTTGTATATGTTTCAATTGCTTAATAAAATATGTTTATACAAAAAAAAAGTTTTCTGTTGGTATATTTAGGACAATTTAGGTGTTTTTTTTAAATAATGTGGAGAAAAAAGCGGGGCCGTCCCCCCTCCCCCGCCCTGGATCTGCGGCCGGCATTTCCCGTCATTAAGTTGACTATAGGCCTTTATTTACCCAATGTTGTTTTAATGTTGGCCCAGTGTCGTAGACGGTGGACCAACAATAAAGTAATCTTGGGTGAATGTCTCAGATACTAAGCAATGTAAAATGCTCATAGGGCGTCGTAATCAAATGCGGCCACGGACGATAATACGCGTAGTTGTCAATTCACATATATTTGGTAGTATTCCAGCTTTCATATTTTTTTGTAACTTTTTCAAGCGATAATAGTTGTCTTGTGTCAGGGATAGGCCTATATTTACATTGTACAAGTTTATTTTCACGCGGCATAACTTACCTGTTCATTTAAGGTCCTGGTGTAGGCTATTCAGTTCCGTGAATGAGCGCCAAAAAACAAACATTGACAGCAGGGCATTGAAAGAACGATTTTGATTGTTTTTCATTGTCGGGTTAAATAAGGGTTTTAATCTTCTTGCACACCCCGTGACGGGGTGAATATACACTTCCTAATAGATAACAAGATGTGAGACTCTATGGAAGGATGCACCCTGAAAAATTCAACTTGATCAAGTAGAAAATGTTATTGATGGTTCCAAGATTCATGTAGAAAGTGGTTAAATTGTATTTAAAAACACTTTCTTAAAATGGCCTACTTGTGGCCCCCATTGACTTTAACATCTGTAATATACATGGAAAACTGGGCTAGGTAGCCAGATCATTATTGTAAAAAATATGTGAGAGTTCAAGGAAGTATGCACCCTGAAAAAATCAAGAGGGCAGTGCGGGAAATTATGGTGGCCGACTGCCCTCTTGTTGAAAACTATATTACATGTACGACATGTAAGGAAAATGACTGATGTTGGCACATTCATTTTTTAACCTGCCTTTTAATTAAAAAAGGCGGGCTATTGCAATTGAAGTTTGGCGGCGTTGACGTTAACATTTGCTTGTGGGCGTGATAACTTGAAAAGTTTTTCACGTATCCTGCTCAAATTATGCATGTTACTAATATAAATATGTTGCTCAGACAAGTTCAATGATGGCTGGAAAAATATTTAAGATGGCCAATTTGTTTCGATTTTTTGCATTTTACGTCAATAATTTGAACTTGGAGGCGCGATAACTTCAAAAAATTTTCATGTATCCTGCTCAAATTTGTTATGCATGTTGCTAATAACCATTTCCCGGACAAGTTCAATAATGGCTGGAAAAAAAATCAAAAATGGCAGATTTAGTGTGATTTTTCATACAAAAAATTGACCTTGTGGGCATGATAACTTCAAAAGTTTCTCATGTATCCTGTTCAAATTTGTTATGCATGTTGCTAATAACCAGTTCTCGGACAAGTTCAATAATGGCTGAAAAAAAATCAAAATGGCCGATTTTTTGGGATTTTTCATATTTTACGTCAATAATTTGACCTTGTGGGTGTGATAACTTCAACAGTTTTTCATGTATCCTGCTCAAATTTGCACTTTGTGCGTGTTGCTAATAACCAGTTCGGACAAGTTTAATAATGGCGACGAGCTATTATCGAGTGCGCTCTTGTAACCCAAACAAGGGTTTGAGGGTAGTTCCAGCCTTAACGGGTAATACCAATTTGAAATTCAGCAAAATTTTTGTTTTCAACTCAGAAACGTTTTTTTATTGTTGTAAAAATGTCTACATGAACGAATACTCTCTCAATCTAATTTTATTAAAAACAACTTTTTTAATTGCATTTTACATTTATGGAGATACGTTTGTAGTCTTAATAACATTAGTGAGACAGAAAGCTAAATTTAGTCAACTCAGCAACGTTTCTGAGTTGACGGGTCAACTCAGAAACGTTGCTGAGTTGATCGAAATAATAATGTTGTTGAGTTGAATACGCACAACATGAAACGATCTTTAATGTATTTAAAATAAATGTATCATTGCCCACCGATGCTGTAGGGGATGGCCATCATTATCAAGCACTTTGTTTAGTTTAACATGTTTTCAATGATTTTCTGCTATATTATGAGCGTTGCTGAGTTGAATACGTTTCAAGGGTAATTGCTTTGGGTTTAAAAAAGTAGTTCAAATTAAATATTTACAAATATTTCACCTACTACAAAATATTGGGACAGCTGTCTCTGCGTATATCAAATTAATTTAATGGTATCACACCACAATTTGAAGAGTTTAGAAAACACTGGCGTTGCTGAGTTGGTCGGGTGACGTGAGACAACTAAAAAGCCTCAGTAAATGGCAACTTTTTATATTGAGTTCATGTCTGTTTATGAATAAATTCTGTTGTACATAACAATTGCGCTACAAAGTAACTCGGGGTAAGTTATTTCCAAGAGATCTTCCATGGTAAAACAGTCTATGTTTCAGGTGTTAGATATTGGGAGACATTGCATTTGTGTACAAATTCGTGTATTTTGGTACATTGCATGTTGAATAAAAAAATATTCGTTAGAGATATTGAATTATTTACATTGAAAAAATTCGGACCCACACAATTCATAAATTCGTTCAGAATAACCAAAAGACACTAAATGACCCTTTTATTTGTATTTACTTTCTGATGTCATTTCATTGATTTTTATTCACCTTAAGATGTAATTTCATTCATTTTTCTTTGCCTTTTTATGTCATTTCATTCATTTTTATTAACTCCGTTAATTATATCACAGTTTCCACTTCATGTCTGCTATGAATTAACATAATTGTTTTGAAATAATGCTGGACCAAGATTGAAACAATGCACGACCAACATTGAGACAATTCAGGATTAACATTGAGACAATGCTGGACCAACACGCAGAAGCAGTAATAAACAATTGCTGGTCATCAAAGCGCAGAGTGTTTGACGTTGAAAGTTGATTATTTTATTGCTTGCTGTCGTCTTTGGCCTGATTTTTGTAATTAACTCCTTTGTCGTGATTCTGTGTCGTGATTCTGTCTCATGATTCTCACGATCACGAAACTTGGTTATGAATACAAGGAATGCTATCTCAGTTTTATAAATTCAATCATCTGGCCTGCAGAATATCATGAGATAGATATTTATTGACGACAGTAAGTCTACGCAGACTTATGCGTCATTAGAATGAACATATGTACAAGACTATATACAACAGGATTAGTTCGGTAAAAAATGCATGCTAAGTTAACTTTTAAAAACATGTTAAATTCAAACGAAATTATATACTAAAACAAGCACAGGTTAAATAAAATATGCATCAGAACTTTTTTAAATGACCCACAGTTAAACAGCATTGGCATGATATTTTTAGAGTTTCCCGCACCAAAACTAGAGATAAAATAGCTACTGCATATAGCAAAAAACCCTCTGGGAAGCGTAGAAACCGAGTAATTACATAATGAGTGAGAGTATGTATAAAGGAGAAAATAATAATATTAGTTACATTTAACATGTTAAAAAACAATCTAAAAAATGCATTGACTGACGTCAGCTCGAAAAACCAAGATGATTAGAGGAATCACCAGCCGCACCAGTCGCTGATACCACAGTGGTGATCCCCCGACAGCATGGATGATTTCATGAGTGGATGATTAGTGGAATCACCAACCATGTCAAAAATTTGAAATACGGGAATTTCGTCCCTATATCTAGTCTAACTGGTGAATGCGCAGCAGAAAAAGTTCTAGTCTAGTAGCAGATTTAGTCTATGGACATGTTTACATCATATAGTCATATTACGAAGCCAAAATAAAATCATGCCTTCAAACACATGAGAAACAGATTGTAGATTCAAAATGTATCCTGCGGCACGGGTTTAAATGTGTATAGTTTGACTGATTATGATATTTGATATTTGACCATCATCCTGTAGGGCGTTATTTATGTGTTACGAGCAGACGACCGAGACATATCTGGCAGCCAGTACCACTGTGTGCTGGAGTTATGTTGTAATTTGTAAATAGACACAAATGTGAAATACATGTAGGCATTAATACCGAACAAAAATCCGAGGTGCAGTAGAAATGTACGTAAAATAACATTTAAATTCCACGTGGAGGGTGGACGACTGAAGTCAGCTCATATACCGTATTGTCCAAAAAAAAAAAAATGAAAACAACAGGTAGCCTAGAAATGTCTTTGGTGTAGACCAGTATAAACAAGACCTTGTGGCATTGTTGGTTTAATGCTGGCCCACCGTCTGCTACGTCTGCCCAAATTCAAGCCAACATTGACCAGGATATGGTGTTATAGCTATAGATATGTGAGTTTTCGAGAGCGTATGTGTGCCGTGGCAGCACTAGTTATTTTGTCATATTTTTACTCACATTCACCATCTTCTTTGTCTATAAAAAGTTAACGTCACATTAAATCTGTTACTTCTGCATTGCATGTTTTTTGCTGGTTTTTCAGGCAATTATCATCCGATTTTCATGGAATTTGGGAACTATTATTTTCTAGTCTTACTTCTCGGAAAATTTCAAGAAAAAATATTATTTAGTTAAAAACTTTCAGTGCGGGGATCGTCTTTGCACATCAGAATCTGATGTCACATCAGAATATGACGTCAGATTCTGACGTCTTAAGATGGACCCCGCACTAAAAAATATTTATATTAGACCCATAACATAGGTACTCAAATGAAGTGGGAGGAGACAACTAAGACCCACTGTTATTTCAAGAAATTTTCAAGTTAATCGCCGTAATACATGCAAAGAGTACTTGCAACGCCCCTGTTTGCCTACGTGCTGTAACCCTCACCATATTCTTTGCCTACGTGCTGTAGCCCTCACTCTATTATTTTCCTACGTGCTGTAACCCTCACCCTATTCCTCGCCTACGTGCTGTAACCCTCACCCTATTATTTGCCTACGTGCTGTACCCCTCAGCCTATTATTTGCCTACGTGCTGTAACCCTCACTCTATTATTTGCCTACGTGCTGTAACCCTCACCCTATTATTTGCCTAGGTGCTGTAACCCTCACCCTATTCTTTGCCTAGGTGCTGTAGCCCTCGCTCTATTCTTTGCCTACGTGCTGTAACCCTCACTCTATTCTTTGCCTACGTGCTGTAAACCTCACTCTATTCTTTGCCTACGTGCTGTAACCCTCACCCTATTATTTGCCTACGTGCTGTAACCCTCACTCTATTCTTTGCCTACGTGCTGTAACCCTCACTCTATTCTTTGCCTACGTGCTGTAACCCTCACTCTATTATTTGCCTACGTGCTGTAACCCTCACCCTATTATTTGCCTACGTGCTGTAACCCTCACCCTATTATTTGCCTACGTGCTGTAACCCTCACTCTATTATTTGCCTACGTGCTGTAACCCTCACCCTATTATTTGCCTACGTGCTGTAACCCTCACTCTATTCTTTGCCTACGTGCTGTAACCCTCACTCTATTATTTGCCTACGTGCTGTAACCCTCACCCTATTATTTGCCTACGTGCTGTAACCCTCACTCTATTCTTTGCCTACGTGCTGTAACCCTCACTCTATTATTTGCCTACGTGCTGTAACCCTCACCCTATTATTTGCCTACGTGCTGTAACCCTCACTCTATTCTTTGCCTACGTGCTGTACCCCTCACCCTTTGCTTTGCCTACGTGCTGTAACCCTCACCCTATTCTTTGCCTACGTGCTGTAACACTCACCCTAATATTTTCCTACGTGCTGTAACCCTCACCCTATTCTTTGCCTACGTGCTGTAACCCTCACTCTATTATTTGCCTACGTGCTGTAACCCTCACCCTATTATTTGCCTACGTGCTGTAACCCTCACTCTATTCTTTGCCTACGTGCTGTACCCCTCACCCTTTGCTTTGCCTACGTGCTGTAACCCTCACCCTATTCTTTGCCTACGTGCTGTAACCCTCACTCTATTCTTTGCCTACGTGCTGTACCCCTCACCCTTTGCTTTGCCTACGTGCTGTAACCCTCACCCTATTCTTTGCCTACGTGCTGTAACACTCACCCTAATATTTTCCTACGTGCTGTAACCCTCACTCTATTATTTGCCTACGTGCTGTAACCCTCACCCTATTATTTGCCTACGTGCTGTAACCCTCACTCTATTCTTTGCCTACGTGCTGTAACCCTCACCCTATTCTTTGCCTACGTGCTGTAACCCTCACCCTATTCTTTGCCTACGTGCTGTAACACTCACCCTAATATTTTCCTACGTGCTGTAACCCTCACCCTATTCTTTGCCTACGTGCTGTAACCCTCACCCTATTCTTTGCCTACGTGCTGTAACCCTCACTCTATTATTTGCCTACGTGCTGTAACCCTCACTCTATTATTTGCCTACGTGCTGTAACCCTCACCCTATTATTTGCCTACGTGCTGTAACCCTCACTCTATTATTTGCCTACGTGCTGTAACCCTCACTCTATTATTTGCCTACGTACTGTAACCCTCACCCTATGCTTTGCCTACGTGCTGTAGCCCTCACCCTATGCTTTGCCTACGTGCTGTAACCCTCACCCTATTATTTGCCTACGTGCTGTAAACCTCACTCTATTCTTTGCCTACGTGCTGTAACCCTCACTGTATTCTTTGCCTACGTGCTGTACCCCTCACCCTTTGCTTTGCCTACGTGCTGTAACCCTCACCCTATTTTTGCCTACGTGCTGTAACCCTCACTGTATTCTTTGCCTACGTGCTGTAAACCTCACTCTATTCTTTGCCTACGTGCTGTAACCCTCACCCTATTCTTTGCCTACGTGCTGTAACCCTCACCCTAATATTTTCCTACGTGCTGTAGCCCTCACCCTATTATTTGCCTAAGTTCGGTAGCCCTCACCCTATTATTTGCCTACGTGCTGTAACCCTCACCCTATTCTTTGCCTACGTGCTGTAACACTCACCCTAATATTTTCCTACGTGCTGTAGCCCTCACCCTATTCTTTGCCTACGTGCTGTAACCCTCACTCTATTATTTGCCCACGTGCTGTAGCCCTCACCCTATTATTTGCCTACGTTCGGTAGCCCTCACCCTATTATTTGCCTACGTGCTGTAACCCTCACCCTATTCTTTGCCTACGTTCGGTAGCCCTCACCCTATTATTTGCCTACGTGCTGTAACCCTCACCCTATTATTTGCCTACGTGCTGTACCCCTCACCCTATTATTTGCCCACGTGCTGTAGCCCTCACCCTATTCTTTGCCTACGTGCTGTAACCCTCACTCTATTATTTGCCCACGTGCTGTAGCCCTCACCCTATTATTTGCCTACGTTCGGTAGCCCTCACCCTATTATTTGCCTACGTGCTGTAACCCTCACCCTATTATTTGCCTACGTGCTGTAACCCTCACCCTATTATTTGCCTACGTGCTGTAACCCTCACCCTATTCTTTGCCTACGTTCGGTAGCCCTCACCCTATTCTTTGCCTACGTGCTGTAACCCTCACCCTATTTTTTGCCTACGTGCTGTAACCCTCACTCTATTCTTTGCCTACGTGCTGTAACCCTCACCCTATTATTTGCCTACGTGCTGTAACCCTCACCCTATTATTTGCCTACGTGCTGTAACACTCACTCTATTATTTTCTTACATTCTGTAACCTTCACATTTCCCTATTATTTATCTATGTGCTGAAGGATGGTCAAAAATGAAACAACCTTTTGCTGATTATATTATATCAGCCACTCTGGAGTCAAACCTAGGACACCTGGACTAATAGAGTTCCCCCCCCCCCCTCCTATCAGCGACCGAGCTACCAAAAATGTGTCTAGAGGACACAGAATGTAATGCCAGTAAAAATAGCTTACTTTACAGTATCCTAGCAAACACAAGATATTGGCCCAAGGGCCATTGTTGATTTAACGTTGTACTATCGTCTGTGATGCTGGCCCAACATTAAGCCAACGTTGGGCTGACATCTTTTGTTAGCTGGGACGGCATTAAATGATTATTTTCTCTGAGTTGTTTATTGTTCTCTTTGTGTCGTAAAGCCAGCATTGTGCCAACCACTCCTGTGTATATAGCTCCTCCAATTAATTATTTCTGGCAATTGCAGTGAACAATATAATACGCTTTAGAGCATTGCTTTAAGACTTAAAAAGTTATGTACATTCCTCCATCTACACAATTATTATCATCTTACTTGATTCCATTGTGAAGCTTCACTGTACAACAGTGACTCCAGCCGTGTAGTGACTACTGTAGTGTGAAGTGTGACTGATTTGTGATCACGAATGTTGAGTGTTGCCAGCCAGCCTTAGTGTTACAGCCATAGCATAACGCAACAAGTAGACACTGACACATACTGTGAACAGCACCAGAACTATGGGCTAGAATTTGTCACCATGCCAACGTAATGAGTGGGGGGGATTTGCTGATTTTTCAAATGATCTGAAGGTAAGGCTTTTGATTGGCTACATGTAGACTTCTTCTGTTCGGAAACCCAGCAGACAGAGGTGTTGATCTAATATTGGTTTAATATTAATCCACGTTTCTCTATCCTGATTCAACATTCAATCAATATTGTGTCAACCCTAATACAGCTGACTATCTCGACACTCAAATCATTCATTGTGCCATGTTGAAGGTATTACAAATTTGCTGCTCCTGGTGAAAAATAATTTAGATGACATAATTTTTTAAACTGAAAAATATGAGCAAGAACTTCACCACTGATATGGTTGCAACTGTCTCATTTGGTCTCAACCAAGTCCCAGATGATATCAAATTTGTTTGCTAAACATTACAATGCATGCATATCCAGCATGAGAAAAAGTGGACTCTTGAGTGAAATAACGAGCCTGCTACGATCTCAAACGCACTTACGGCGATCTCTCCATCTAATTTTTTTAGATCGCAACTTAGCTCGCAAGATCACACAAATCAAAAGCGCGCAAAATAATTGCTTGTTTTTGTTTCATTTTGCAAGCTTAGAGCAATCTTACCGGAAGGTCGTAGATCAAGCAAGCATGCATAAGCAACATTTAGATTTAAGATTTAGGATTTATTTGAAAAAAAAGGGAATTCTAAGGCAGAAATATATAGAAAACTATTTTTCAGAGATGTCTAACATACTGAATACCTGCTGTCAGTGACCAAAGGTATAGATAGTAGAAATTGTAGACCTGTATGGAGCACTGTCAGCATTGTATATGCTTCTGAAGTTGCTCCGAGCTAATAAGCGACAGCACATTTGGCAATTTTCTTAGCCCTGGGTGGGTACCCTTATAGAAAAGTAAGATCGTGGCAAGCTTGCCGCAAGCTCGTATTCAGCTTGCAGCAGAAATACGAGCTTGTAGTAGGTCGCACAAGATTGTCAAGAGGACCCGCAAGCTCGCCAACCAAATGGGCACTGCTGTGCAAGCTTGCGCAAACTAATATGAACACATTTGTGCGAGCTTACGTAAGTTTCTCCACCAGATGCAAGCTTGTGCAAGCTAAGATGAACAAATTTGTGCATGCTGGTGAATTCAACTACCAGATGCAAGCCTAATAATCAGAAACGCAAGCTCGCGATTGTT